>ML993860.1:0-106546 GCA_010093945.1 Delitschia confertaspora ATCC 74209
TTGCTTCTATACATGTGGCTTTTTGGATTTCACTTTACTGATCCTTGTGGGCAGACCTGCAAGCGAGCTCAGTGTTGGTGTCTTAGAATTGGTATGGCATATCGGCGTTGGATGAGTCTGCATCAAGAGCGATGGAGTGGTCAATGAAAGCCTTGGAGGAAGTTGACAGGCCAGAAGATAGGAGTGATAATTCAATATCTAAAACCTTCAACCTTGGTGCTGTAACTGCAGGTGATGTTCCCATCAACCTTTTTCCCCCAAGATTCTCTTCCCATTCCTTTGGTACGTGTCGTGTTGCTTGGGTACGTTATGGGCAGGCGCCGCTTTCTTAGTTTGAAACAATTCCTCGCAGGGCAGACATCCGGTCTTTTCTTCGGCGGCTACACTGCTTCCTCCCAACCCATCAAAGGCATATCCTGAATTGCGTCACGGTTCACCTCTCACCCTTCACCTCTTCTACCTCTACCTTATGCTTCCTATGACTCTATCCCTCCACTTCATCCCTTATGCTTTCGCTTTCTGATCCCACCTCAATCTTGACCCATATTTCTTTGCCATGTACTGAATCCTATCAACCCTTTCATCTCACTCTCTGTATCAACCCAGTCTCTCGCCGCCGCTAGTCATAGCTTTTCTAGATCCAGGGACCCAACTAGTCTTTTTCTCCAACACTCCAACATTCCTACACATCTCTCTGCCCTCTGCTCGGTCGTATCTCTCCTCTAACTTGTAATCTCTATGCATTTGGTCTCTCCCGCTGCTGATCATTGCTTCTACCTTCCGACACCTAGGCGTCCAACTGGTCTTTTGCTCCAATACCCCTACCCTCTCTTTCATTCCTCTTTGTCAACTCCTCAAGACTAGGCTTCTTCACACTCTCTCCCTTCTTACCTGGGTTGGCTCTCAAATTGGATATCTTCTAACTTACATCAGTCGAGCTTCGTTAAAGTGAATGTCTCAGAGCGCACATCCGTGACCTATTCGTGTCGCTGGACAGGTGAGATATCTCGATATCGAATGGCCTTTATCTGCTAACGCTACTTTGTCAGATTAGACGGGATGATGCCCGAACGGAAAGCCGGGACGGTGAACGCTTCGAATCCCAATGTGGAATCGGTTACTAGAAGAGCGAAGGCTTTGTTCGCAACAGTTCAAGAAACCTGAGTTTTTTACTAATATGCGATAGGATTACACAGCCTCGGAGCATCCACCGAGTCGTCGAAAAACTCGAGAAGAAGAATAGCGAGCTATACAAGACTAATAAGACCTCAAGAGAAACTATTTGGGGTTAGGCAGCTGGAGAGCAAGAACGCTCTTTGGTTAGATGAGCCAAAGTACGTATAGCAAGCCCTAACCAAAGCAGAATTGCGTCAGCAATATTGTTATCAAACCTCAATTTTTAATATATTGTAGGTTTTCAGGATCTAGGGTTGATTACCTTAATAAGTACCGAAGACGATATTAACGGATCGGCCGGCTAAGGAAGAAGCAAGAAGACGTGGTGTATAATACTGTAACGCTGTTCCATACCCAAGCTTTAGAGATTACCCAGCTCGCCCAAGGTAAGAAATCTTCCTGAAGAGGTAGAACTTGCGAACAAGGGAGAGTAGGAGATCACTCAGGTTAAGACCTAAGTTGAAAATATTTTCAAAGAACGGGAACATCAGATACGGAGGAACACGCCAATGAGGTGGATTCTAAGCGGTTGAAAAAGGCAGAAAAGTTCTCGGTAGACTGGTGAACGTCTTCAAAGCTTCACCAGTATTATCCTTTGCGCTACCCAAGGCTACGTAACGGTGATAGAATGGAAACTAACATGGCATGCTTGGATTCTGCGTGTTCTGTCTAGCGGCGAAGTGAGATGAAGGAGTTGTGATTCACTTAGCTAGCTAGGTAGGCACGATATAAGGACGGTCACTGCCACAGTCGAAGTGAAGACTTCACGATATGGCCTCCCTCGTTCCAGCTTTCCCTTCCTTTCGCCTTTTAACAACAGCACAGAGCTCATTCCTCTCTACCACAATCTCAGGATACCCCAATTCTAACATTTCTTCCCTTCCATAGATTTACACGATGTCTTGCCCCGAGTTCCCCAAGAACAATTCTCCTGCTCAGTCAGGTACTAGTGAGAAGCGTCCACTTTCGCCAGCTTCGGCTGCCATGCCACCACCACCGAGGCAATCTCAGGCTGTTGTAAACCACAGTCCCTTGACTAGCAGAACACTTGCAAACAACATACCAACTAATCCATCATATCCATAGGGGCCCTGCATCACCACCGACACCCTCAACGCTACCACCACCCACGGCATCGCCGCCTGCAATGCCCCATGTGTCGAATTGCGCGATGAGAGCGAACACTCCGACGAGATTGTCCACCTTAGAGCCGTCATCCAAGCTCAGGCCAAAACAATCACTGCGCAACAGGAGCAGCTTGCCGCTACGAACAAGAATTTGGCGACCAATGAGAGGCTTTTTGCGAATTGGAGGGCTAATTGGGAGAAGGACTTTGAGGAGATTGCATTTTTGAGATTGGAAGTGATGAAGTTGAGGGCGGAGATAGACATGTTGAGGGGGGGTATAGGGGGTGCTAATGTTACTACTGGCACTCCCGATACATATACAACTACCCCAAGCAGCACTACTATCACCCCTGGAAGCACTACTACTATCTCTGGGGTTAATGGCTCGCTGCAGGTAACGGATTATCTTTATTAGAACGTTTACTTCGTAGTATTCGTACTTAGAGATGCCGCCTGTAATATGAAATTCGTTGCTATGTCTGAAAAGATTGGCGGCCTTGAAGCCCGCATTAAAATATAGGCTAATACAGCGATTTCATAAAGGGAATAGCTTATCGCCGCGAATAAGCAATTGGCGCGGACAGACGGGGTGTTTGTGGAGGTAGGGGCTGATCGCGAGCAGGAGTGGAATCAAAGGGTTAGTGAGGTTTTGCGAGGGGAGGTGAGTTTCTCCGGGGTGGAAGGTGGGGATAGGACAGATTTCTATGGTAAGCGGCTCTAGACAGAGTCATATTGGTATTGGTACCGTGCTTAGAATAAATGAGAGTAAAGGACTTCAATGCCTTGTAAATATCTAGCGCGATTTAGTTAAGTATACTTTAAAATCCGAATATGAATTTTTGTACACCAACTTCTTGTTCCTCCGTATACTCCCTTTTCCATTCTCGTATACCTACCCTCTGTCCTCGTATCTTCCTTTGTCGATCCTAAAGGGTTAGAAAGCTGACGTAAGGGTTTAAAGTGAAATAATTTTCATGGCTTGGATTTAGCCTTGGCCTTTTAATGGTTGGTCGGTAATTATATTAAGGAAGACCGGAGAAGAGAATAAAGAGAAAGTAACAAAAAGTTTTCTAAAGGCAAGAGAAAAGAGAAGGTTATCTTTATATCGGCCTTAGCCCTACTTAGAGAAGCTTTTAGTATACTATTAGTAGGTAATACTGACTTTCCTTGCCTAACGAATTCTGCGGACGGCTCGAATATCTTACTCTTCTCAGAAGATAAGAAGATATGAACATTTATTTAATTTAGGCGAGATAGCGAGTTAGCGAGAGTGTTCTCCTTAGGTATTGATATTATATACCATGTGAGTGTAGAAACTCCTATGAATCTACTTGAAAATAGGTGTGAGTATAGACATATTAGGACATAAGGGGTCGTGGCGAAACCCTAGTTAATTGCAAGAACAATGACGGTGAATCACGCTCGCCTGATTAGTCAAGCGGCCTGGGGATATGGGCCGCTTTAAACTTATATCTGCTTCTCTCTTCAACGTAAATTCTCTTTCATTATTGCACCACATTGATTTTACGCCTGTTTCTCCTCGTAGCTCTCCTCACATAAGTAAATCATAAAAAGGTTAAATATGTCATAAAAACAAGAAACATCAAGCTATTTTAACTGTTCAGAACTTGTGAGACATCTCGTAATTGAAAATTTTGTGATGAATCAATATAATTCTTCATATAAAATAGCGTGATGTTGAATCTGAACCAAAAATGGACTAAGTTGGTAAACCGACTTGGGAAACCAGCCTGAAAACCGAGCCTACATTTTCTGCTAATAAATACTTATGAAAAAAAAGAGACATTGATGTGATCCTTACCCTCATCTCCTCTCTTCGGATCGCTTATACTCTTCACCCCACTAGACATTTTTTATATCCTTCCTCCCTCTATTCTTAAACCTGCTCATTAGAATTGGAAGACCCCAGAGTAGATGGAGTAGCAAAACCAAAACATGCCGGATCCACATCTCTCACAACTTCTCACCACATCACTCCCCTCCCCCCCCAAAACCCCGCGGATCTCTCACAAGCGCCTCATACAAATCCCCCAGCGTTACCCCCCTCTTTCCATCCAAACACTTCCTCATTCCCTTCACAATCATCGCCGGCCACTTCACATACCTAGTCCACTCCCTCATTTGGTCATCTTTCACTAAGCCTATAATCGTCTCGCACCACTCAACCATTCCCTTGACGGGTACATTCATCGCGGCTTCCGGAGCGCTCAGGGGCGTATGAATGAAGCGGATGGCTGCGTAGTGAGACATTAGGATCTGAGCGAGCCTGTTGGAGGGAGAGAAGAAGGCTTGGAACTGGGGTAGGGGGCAGGTGAGGAGAATGGCGAAGGAAGAGTGGAGGGCTTGGTAGGCAATGATAGGGTCATGTGTTTGAATTTGAAGTACGGATGCGGATGCGGATGCGGATGTGGATGGCGAGTCCGCTCCCGGTGAAGGGGAGAGTAGAGAGGCCACTTCTGGCAGTATACCAAATGGAATTAAAATGTCCGAATCTGAAGAGGGATGGAGGGAGGTTGGTGATAGAATAAGCGGACGAATGGAATCTACGAGGTTGTTATACATCGTCTTCTCGATCGAGGCCGTCGTGCCTGCTGTCAGTAAAGGAGCGACTGCATAAAGAGAACTAAGAGCATCGCGTAGGAGGCCTTGGTCCATTATTGGGAAATTCTGCAATCGGAGTTCGAGGCTGAGATCATGCAGATTTCTCTCCGCTGTGAACACTCCGTCCAGACCCTGAGCTCGTATGGTAACAGTAAGCAGATTACATCCGCGCAATGAGAGCATGTGGTCGATGAAACCGTCGGACATGTAGCCCGATTGGTATGCGAGCAAGAAAGAAGTTGCAAGCGTGACGTGCGCTTCGGCTGCTGGTAGCGGCCATTTTGAGAAGGCTTTGTTTAGGCCTTTAATTGCGCTTTGCCGATAAGATAGAGCTATATCCGTTTGGGAGTCATCACCGAGCTGAGCGATGTGAGACCCGGACAGTGCCAATATGGCATGCATCAGGTAGTCATACTAAAGCAGATCAGACGGTGACCATGGGGGTTCGGGGAGCGGTCATACATGGTGGCTAAACGTAGGTACGTCTTTGACCCAGACCGGCTCAAATGCGCGAGGCACGCATGGATGAGCTGCGACAAGGAAATGATGGAAGAGGCGCATATCGTTTGCAGTGTATTGCGTTGGAGTGGACGGGAGTTGTACAAGATTCCGCGGACTGCTGAGGAGCTCTGAAACGATTCTAGCGTGCTGCGTCTGGTTGAACGCCGTTGGATAGTGACAAGAAACGGCGCGCTTTACGCAGTTGGCACATTGCGGCCATGTTTCTTGACACTACATCGCTTGTCAGCTACGGTACATCAATAGTGCTGGAGGACGGCCCCAAACCTTGATCTTGCGCCTCTTACAGTTAACACAGCCTAAGCGCGATTTCGTATGCCCCCGCCTCTTTCGATCGCTGGTATTGGTGGCATTGTCAGGGTGTGTTCGGACCCCTGATGAAGTATGATGAATTGCATGTTGCTTCGTATTATGCGAAGCGTCTACAGTTGGTGTACCCCCCCAGACTGAACGGTTGCACGCATTGCGCGGGACGAGCCCGCTCGAACCAACGTTTATAACGCCATCGGACCCTGTATCGACAGAAGAGGATGTAAAGGGTGTCGAAAGTTCAGTTGCGAGCAATTGTTCTTCATCTACGTCGAGAATGAAGTCATCAGATGGCAGCCGCTCATCAAAGAGGTTTTCTGTCGATATCAGGGCATCGTCTTCAAGACTGCCGTATGTGTCGAGATTTGGAGCCATAGGCTGAGATTACTGCGTATTGCTTTGTTCAAGAGTAGTATACATAAAGGCGCGTTGGTCAGTTAGGGAGCTCGGGAACTGGGTAGAAGAAGAATATGAAGACACAAGCTCAGCCCTTCAGCCGTACACATAGTCAAGAAAACATCTCGCTCGAAGATGCTGAGGAGATGGTACAGTATGAAAAAACTCAAATCTGACATGCATGTTTGGCTGAAATTGACAGTTCTTTTTCCGAAAAGAATCAACGTTAACAATTTTTTTTCAAGTGTAAATTATTGAAGACGAAAGAGAGATAAAATATGAAGATGAAAGATATAATATTTATAAGATAAAGACCTTTAACTTGGCGATGAAAACTCTTTTAGGGCTACCTTGAGGTTTGAAGAATCAAATTCAATAAGAACTGCGGGCAACTCATTTGGCAACATTGGAAAAAGGACGACGCAACGGTTCATAAGGAAGCCAATGGCATTGTTGCTAGTTTTCGCGAACTGGCGCCACAAAAGCCCTCTGATATGGAGGAACAGTTGCACCTGCGAGTAGTAGTCTATCATAGCTGAACTATTATAGCTGAAGACAGTGGAAAGCAGACGATAAGCCATTGAGGGTCTGATAGAGAGAATTGTTTACTGGTAGTTTAAGGTTGACGTCGGAAGGGAGATCCGATGGTGAGCCATGACAAAATAGTTGGCTTGGCAAGAGCACGGGTCTTCTTCCGGGGCGTAGACGTCGTCGTGAGCCGTAGCCAGTTGCAACATTCACCATTCATTTGCGTCTTACCAACACTCGCCTGTCCGAATTAAGGCAACGGTTGTCCCATGTGCTGCCTAACCACCTGCGAAGCCGTAAAACCCCGCTGAACTGCACCCTCCAAAGACAGTTCCTCTATTCATGCCCACCTTTAACAATCAACCAACGCCATGCCTTCAATACTTTCCGATGAAGACAAGCAAACGGTCAAGCGAACTGTCCCCAAGGCTTCCAACAAGATCCATGCGGTCGGCGTTGCCAAACTATACATCGCCTATCCGGACAGGCACCGATGGACTTATACAGGGCTTCAGGGGGCCGCAGTCCTCGCCAATGATTTGGTGGGACATACATTTTGGATCAAGCTCGTAGATATCTCTGTAAGTGACTTGTCTGGTGTTTGTGAATGTCCTTTGGCTAACCCAGTGTAGCCGGCCAACCGCGGTGTCCTGTGGGACCAGGAGATATACGATACTTTCTCCTATAATCAAGACCGCGTCTTCTTCCACACATTTGAGCTCGAAAACTGTCTTGCAGGGCTGAGTTTTGCCGATGAAAAGGAAGCGAAAACATTCAAGAAAAAGATGGATGATCGGGAGAAGAATGCCCATAAGAACACTAGGAACAAGCTCTTTGGAGCAGCTATGCATGGTTCATCTGGTGCGAATGGAATGAGTGGAAAACACCATGGACACGGTCATGGCTTACTTGGAGGTCTGTTTGGTCACCGGCACTCATCTTCTGGACATCAACAACAACAACCGCAATCGATTATCCCCCCTGCGCCTGTCGCACCACCACCTTTGCAAAGCACTCATTCGGAGCCCTCCAGTGCGAGAAGCTCGGCGATAGATACAACGGACCCTTCATGGCAGCCGTTACTAAAGGAATTGATTGCTATGGGTATCACGGAAGACCAAATCGAGGAAAATGCGGATTTTATCAAGCTATATATTGAACAGAGGAAGATTGAAGAGAAGATAGCCGCAGACAATGCAGCCGCAAATGAACGGAAAGCGAGGGCCCCTCCACCTCCACCTCCCAGTGCGCCTCCTGCGAAGGCAGCTGCTCTAAGTCCCCAGAACACTGGTTCGTCCAGAAGAGGACCCCCTCCAGCCCCTCCACCAGCGCGACGAACGCGTAATGATGCGCCGGCTGCTCCCAGTCCGGTGCCTTCCCCTCCAAGGCAGCCTTCTCCGCCTCCTGGCCCACCTGCACCCAGATTTCGCGCTCCTCCGCCCATTGCCGACGCCGGCAAATTCGCTCATGAGGAGCCTAAGTTGCCAGCGAGGGCTCGGGCGGCGTCGAATAGCTTGGTGAATCCTGGTCCTCCTCCACCGCCTAGACCACCCAAGACCCCGGTGGACGAGAATGCTAAGGAACCGCCCAAGTTTGGTGTTCCGCCCCCGTTTTCTGGAAACCGTATACCATCTGGCCCACCTCCGCCGCCAAATCGAGGACCTGTGCCTCCTCCACCAGCACGAGATACACCCTCAGTCAATGTAGTACCACCGCCGCTCCCACCAAAATCTGCGGCTGCTCCACCACCACCACCATTACCAGCTTCAACTTCGCGCCCTGTTCCACCGCCTGGTATACCTGCCCCGCCTCCGCCGCCACGGGACTCAACTGCGGCCCCTCCACCACCTCCCTTACCAGCCAGCCGTGCACCGCCTCCACCTCCTTTGCCTTCGAGCAATGCACCCCATCTTCCACCGCTCCCGTCGACGAATGCTCCGCCGCCGCCCCCTATACCTGCAAGTGCTGTACCACCACCTCCTCCAATGCCGCCTAGCTCTATCCCTCCACCGCCTCCCATGCCTGCAGGAAACGTCCCTCCGCCGCCTCCTATGCCAACAGGGAATGTACCACCACCACCTCCAATGCCCCCTGGCTCTGGACCACCGCCGCCACCCCCAATGCCTGGTGCACCACTTCCGAAGAAAGCCGCAGCTGGAAGGGAGAACCTTCTCGCCGATATTCGTGGCGGCGCGCGACTCAAGAAAGTTTCAGATTCCGAAAAGAGAGATCGAAGTCAAGCGATGGTACCTGGTAAGGAACCATCTACTCCAGCTGCTGCAGGCGGTACGGCCACTCCTGGACCGGATGCTGGTTTAGCTGGCGCACTGGCCAGTGCACTTGCGGCAAGAAAGAGTAAAGTCAGCCATAGCGGTAAGTTTGTGGATGTCTTTCCTGAATTTTAACAAACTTCCACTAATATGCTCTAGATGACGAGGATGATAACGATGATTGGTAAAGGGTTTTAGTTATGCATGAGTTGCCTTTTTGCGCAGAGTCCATCGCAGCACCCCTCGACATGTAATGGTATGCCACTTGGTCCAGTTACAGTTCACTATTTCGAAGTTAGAAGAAGCTAGTCTAAAAAGTTTTCTTCATAAGAGTACTCGAGTAAACATGACTTTGGATGGTTGTGGGTCATATGGTTGAAGCACACGTGGAATTGAAAGTGGAGGCGTTCGTGGTTCCAATGCCTGTTAGGTATGAAGGATCTTGGTAGTAAAATCCATCATATGATCCATTATATCTAGAACGCGCTTATCGATTTTTAGCGGCAGATATGTTGCATCTCAGCACCCTGAATTAAAATCTTAGCCCTATTATGCGTCCTCCTGCACATACGTCTCAAGAACCGTCCTGTACCTCTACCTTAATGAGGAATACTTCACCCAATAGTCAGAGGAGAGGCTTCAAGTACGCAATCGTGCTGGATAGGATTGGCAAGCATGCAGCAAGTACCTCAAGAAAGTGGGTATCTACCTAGATACTCTAATTGTGGTACTCGTCTGCCTGTTTACTTCTGTAGCCCGCTGTCCCGACATGTCCAGTATGTGTTGTCATTACTGCATTGAAAGCGAGGAAGAAGGACGAGTTATGTCACGCTGTGTTAGAAAGTCGTGGGATTGGTACTCGAGTCAGGCGAAGACCTGTAAGGGACTCAAAGAAATACACTATCTGCACTTCTGCAGTGACTTGCTGCAACAATACTTGGCTCACCTTTCCATGATCCATCTCTTTCCTCAGCACAGACACATCTCGCGCCTGTCATCACTTTATTCTTCCAAAATTGAACTCTCCCCTCTTGCAAGAGCCATCCGTAATTCCCAATACCGCTCCTCTTTCCATCTCTCTTCTGTCTCATTACTCTGTTCACACAAGTTTGAATTCTCCTTGGACAAATCATCCTCAATACACTCAGGTATATCCCCCATTGAAGCTGATCACTAAAAATACCCTCAACAATGCAGAACAGCCAGTCCATTACACAAGCCCAGCATCCCAACTTGACTGAAGCTTCTGCCTCGGACCATCCTTCCGATCCATTACAACAGAGAATGCTTTCATCACCACCACCACCACCACCTCCTCCTCCTCCTCCTCCTCCACCTCCTCCAGAACCACATCGGCCCTCATCCACTCCGCTCTCACAGGGGTCTACAATTGGTAGTATGGACTCGCTCTCTTCTGTGCATCAAGCCCATACATTGTCATTGGCTGCGCAAGGTGCAGCCCAGCTCGTGGATGTCCCTCCGGGTGGGCACGCTTCAGGAACCCCAACCCAACCCTCATTTGCTCAGTCCACAGATGTGCCAGTCCCTAGAGATAGAGATGCAGCAAATGCCGGTCGTAGCTTTGAGCAGGACTACAGAGCTCTCAAGCCAGTCTGCCGGCGTAGGCGGGACTTTCTTAAGAAACCAAATCGCCGGAATCACATTGTAACTCCGTTCTATCAAACCAATATGTCCACCAGACCTGTACAGACTCCGACTTCCAATCTCCTAGATGTCACGAACTCTTCGTCCCAGGCTACAAATTCTAAGCAGAAAGATCAAAGAACAAAAAAAGTCACCTCGCACTCAGTCTTCCCATTCTGCATGTTTGGAAACAACGTTCAAAGTACTAGCACCCTAGGTGAACCGGTTTGGGCAGAAATGTCTCGTAGAACGGGATTTGAGGAACCTATCAGGGCTGAAGTCTCTCGTAGAACAGCATTTGATGAACCCCGAAGAGAAGTGGCGCCTGGTCAGGCCATGACACTACCTAGGATATCAGAGGAGGCATTGGACCGCGATCATGCCCCTCCAAAACTCTCTGACGACTTTTCCAGTGGTCAAGACAAGAAGAGCTGTTATGGGCGCTGTGCACTTCTTCGACGTGTTATACCGTTGTTTTCGAAGATTGTAAGAGAAGCACGTGACCAGAACCAGCAGGACCCTGCTCAGCCAAATGTAAAAGATTCCCTCTTATAAGTTCTGATAGTAAGTTGTGGTAGAGAAATACTAAATTGGGTTTACTAGAATGGACATCACGTGGGACTAAGAACCGCGCATCGATTAAGTAAGTCAATTTCCTAGGTGGTAGCATGTGGCTTTCAAAGCAGGAGTGACACTAGGCACACAACAAATCGTTCGTCCCCAAAGAATTCTAACTTTATATAAATATTGAACTGGTGAGTAAGCCCAATGAGTAACTGAAGTTTCAGGATATACTGACTCCAGATTAGCGGAAGTAGCCCTCGTCATGCATTGGGGCGGGGATACTATATCTGCTCCGTGTGTATTGAATAAGGACAAGAGGAAGAGCGCGCACGAGTTCATGCTTTGGTCTCACCCTTGCTAAAATCTCTCTAGACGCCACCTTCGTATCAGCTCAAGAGCATCCTACCGCCCTACCATCACCAGAGCGGTCCTCACCTCAATTCACCACGGAGACTCCGTCACCGCGAGTACCAGTTACAGAACATTCCATTACTCCACCATCGCTAGAGCCTTCACTCGGTACTGAAACGGAGGCTTCGTCACCTCGAAAGCTTTCATTCAAAGAACATATACAATCGAGGAAAAATCTGCATACATCATCTTACGAACCTTTCCATCCCGAATGCTTGAAAGACCTCTCTGAATCTGAATCTGGACAGTCTTTCGAGCAGCATGAACTCAAAAGATCTACCCAGAACTGTGATCTCAGGAACTCTACTTGTGTTGAAACAGTGAGACCATCTCTTTCCCCGCCTTCCTCACTGAGACCGCACAAACGACAAAGGACGCTTCCACCTCCACCACTCCACTCTCTTGATGAAGAAGCATGCGATGAATCATATCCGCGACCAATGCTATTGGATTCTAATTTGACATATCTAGCGGAGTTTGTGGCCCAGGAACCTACAAGTCCATACCAGTGCAGTTCGTCATACGAACATTTTCATCCAACGCCCAGCCTTGAGGCTCAACTTGCATCCCTCCAAGCTCTATCTCGTCGCTATTGTGCCCCCAAACCCTCAGGGAAGTCAGCGTCGGAACTAAATCGGCCCGCACCACACCAGTCCCCTGCTCAGAGACTCAACACCTTAATATCCGATGTCAAGAATCTCGAGCCATTGTGGAAAGAAGCTGTACAACTCCTCCTTGACTTCCGGTGTGAGAACTCGCGCAAGCGTTTGCCGTCTTCCAGATCGGAAGTCGAGGCTGAAGAGCTGGTTTTGAATCTGTCACAGCCATTTCGTAATTATCTGAAGGAGCTGATTAGCAAGTCTGCTCTTATAACGACTACAAGTGCAGTAGTAGGGGTTAACAAAGAGGCATGGTGGAAATGGCGTACCGAGGAAAACGTTCAAAGAATTTGCCAATGGAAACTCATAGATTTGAGAGGACAGGTCACGGATAGAATACTAGACATTAAAGCCTACAGAAATGCGAGGCGGGCCGACCACAATAGAGCTTGCCAGACCAGCTTTCAAGTTAAGGGAAGTAGTTTCCATCTCAGCCTCCCTGATACCGGTATTGCCTCTGAAAGCGGACTCACTCATTCGGAAACGCACCCAGAGCAATCATCCCCTGCCACAGATCTGTTTCGAGATTCCTCGAGTGTGGGACCCTGTGCTGTCAAATACTGTAGCAGATCTCCTCTGCTATCCGGAAACTGTTTTGGTAATTCTTCGATCACTCGTCCCCGGTGTCCTAGGAGTAACCTCGCTGGTTCAGCAAATAATGAACTCGGGACAAGCCTACTAGACCCTTCAGAGGCCTCTGGACGAAGTTTTCTCCACAGTTTCTCTCTCTCCGAACCTCATATAGGAGTGAGTTTTCCACTGCGTGTCTCGGGCACGGAGAGGAACGGCCCACATATTAGAGTAGACCGCCCCGCGTCTCAAATTCCTGTCAAAGCTTCCACCAGAGGGAGACGTAGGCAGGATTTCACTGCAAATGTTACTCCAGTAGCGGGAGAGAGAGCTAAACAACCTAGGTCAAAAGATGTTCAAATGAATGTCTCCGAGTTGCCGGTTCTGGACGAAGAACTAGAAGGAGAGGTCTCGACCCAGAAAAAACCGGAGAGAGCGGAGAGATGGATGTTCCGGAAGAGACCGGAGAGAGCGGAAAGATGGAGGAGAATGGGGGGGGCTAAGGATAATAAGACGGGCTCAGCATTCTCATCTGCGCCAAACCCACCAACTACGACCCCAACGCTGAAAGCACGGCGGCGATCAGCAGCACCACTACCGTCATTCCCACATTTATCTACGATTTCAACATCAGCAAACTGCCAGATCTCCGGCATGAACCCGTTCAACACCTTCGCGTCTTCTAGTCAACCTACTCTTGTAACGTCTTCCAGTTTCTCCGCACCTCCGACTGGACCCCTCCGACCTTCTTCATCTGGCGCTCCTCTCCCTAATTCTCTCATCCCAATCATATCTTCTCAGCGGGATTTTCCAAGGAGCGGGAACCAGCAGACTGAGTCTCATGCTCAAACACAACTTGTGCGCTCACCTCGAGCTTCGCCACCTCGTTCCTCTCCCCGGACCGCCCGCTCCTCTTTCTTCAGTGACAGATCCATAGTTGGAAGTCCCATATCGCAGGCTGAGACTGCGAGTCGGGCGGCGGTGTCTTTACGGGGACCTTCTAATCAACCTAGTTATGATTCTGGATTTGTTTCTGGCGGCCCTGGGTCTATACTTACTTTCCAGGAGGATGTGCATGGAGTAAGCAGGGAGGGGTTAGCAGAGTCAGCTTTCCATGCTACTCAAGCTACGCTTCGGGCTCGATTTCAACCGCAAAATCAAACCCTCAATCAAACCCCTCCACCCGCTTCTCAACCCAACCCCCTTGGCATCGAGACCGCTGCCACTACACGAGTTCAGGACACCGAGCCACCCAAGGGCGAGTTTCCATTGGAGTCTTCGTTGGGCGGATATTATATCGCTTCCGAGAACAAGGCAGATAACGAAGCTGTCGACGAGGCCGAGTCTGATAAGGAAGCTGACTCCAGCAATGATGGTGATAAGACGCCGCTTCTACATAGCGGAAGTTGATTTGGTCAACGAGGGTGGTTCATTTTATGTCTTCTAGAGTGCTTCGTTTGGACTTCGTACTTTACCGTGACTGCCGGACATGGCTACTGGGCGCAGATGCTAGCTTAGATATTTGAAAGATTTCAGTAAGTAGAGAGCGAAGAAGATAAAAAATATCCCAGAGTCTGAAACAGGCTGTATGAAAAACTACTTTAAGGAATTTCCAAGAGAGCTTACGTCTAAACACTTCTCTTTGAGTCTTTCCCAGTCTATTTCCCCCATTCTTCTCCCTCTTCTCCCACTTTATTCTAAGGATAAAATCTTAATCATGCTAAGATTCTAGGCAGAATAGACTGTGGAGTACGTAAAAGAAGACTATCCGATTGTTTTCTCCTATATGCTTACTAATACGCTGGTATTGGAAGCGAACAGCATAACTCACTACTCTCAGGAACGGTCTAGTACCTGAATTTCACACGAGGGTAAGACCTACTTTATTCGGTTATTTTAGCATGTTAGTTTTTGGGTTTCTAGCGGGCGCCGTCGCCATTGGCCAAACTTTGCTTGTGTCATGGTTGCTGCCTAATGTCAAACTTGAACATATTGCGGATAGTCGTGGTTTTGTCAACACTTGAACGGTGGGCGGGGTCAACAGTCTGGCGTATGATTATTCTGTCTTCATTATAATGGTTGTCCGTGTATGAGCCGCGTTCAAGTCCCGCGGTTATGCCTTCCTAATTCGGGAACGCGCGATATCAAACTCAGCTCCAGGCAGCCATTTACGCCCCTCGCCGAACAATTAATTTCATTTTCAAGGCTGAGAGCATTGGTGAGTGGGGAGTATTGCCTTAGTATTTACCAATGGGATACTTCGGTGTACGAAAAGGCGAGGGTAGAGTGATATTGGCGGAAATGAGGGGGCTGAAGATTGGCGAGATAGGAGAGAAATTGTTTGCTTATATATGAGCCGATGCCCTCATGAGGTTAATTTTTTATATGAAATTATGTTGGACGTTCCGTTCCCTCCCACCGTGGTATCCATTTCCATCCATGCCCCGAATTCCAATTTGAATAATCAAAGTCCAGCCCTGGAAGCCAGTAACCAGCGCGTTATAACACTTATCGCTCGCTCAAATAGTACCACAGGAAAAAAAGAAAATCGTCTCAAAATATTAGCCCTGAACTCCAGATCCGTGTTGGGGAATGGCGACGGTCATGCACCTATGATTCCGCCCGCGAAGACCGGATTAAGAAATAACTGCAGTAAAATGCGGAAAACGAAGCGGAAAATTCCAATTGGAATGGTCGAATGTAGTCCCGTAAAAAGGAAGGGGCGGTGTGCAGATGGGAAACCAGCTCACACGAAGACGTGAATGGGTGCCACAAATTCCACGTTCACCGGTCGAATACAGCACGAAAGAATGCAACGCGCCCACATCGGTTACGGATGGGGGGCAAAATACAACACCTGAAGAGACTCCAACATCGCTTATAACGGCACCCTCCTGGGGGCCCCAATATGTTGATGTCTTCGGCCCATGCCACGCGTCCGCACCGCCCTGCCGTTCGTTTCAATGAAGTTCTCCGGCGGTCTCGTCAAATTATGATTTCCACCTTTCAACTCCTTCAAATCTTGATCATCAATCAGCCTCTTCTGCCACAGATGTTGAAAAAGATGAAAGTCCGGCCGACTCGTCCTCAGCGTTTGTCCCTGCAAATGATGCTGTGCCAAATGTTCCATGCGCGAACTCCAGCTCTCCCAACCACTTGATGATGTGTACGAGAAGTCTGAGCAGAGGGGGCAAGATACGGATTTCGGAGGCTCCTCCCCCCGGAAATGGCTCAAACAATGCACTAACCATTCCTCCCTATCACGGCTTATATACGAGCAGCTGAGGAACCAGAAGGAGCATTCGAAAGCGGGTTCGCGAAGTTGATTCGGTCTTATTTCTAGGACGCCGTCGACTTCTTCAAGGAGAGGGACACCGGAGAGGCGGGATGCGAGGCCGGTGGATATGGAAGATTCGGTGGGAGTACCGTTGGTGGTGGTGGTGAAGCAAAGGGAGGGGGCGTAGGCGGAGGTTAGGGAGGGTTGGTGGAGGGTTGTGCGGGCCATGGACAGAGAAGAGAGGGAGAAAGAGGGGGTGTACGGAAAAGATTTATGGGAGAGGGACAGTGATTGCGGTGGGTGATGGTGTGGGTGAGGGTGTGGGTGATGGTGAGGGTGCTGTTGGCTTGTTGCTGTAGTACTGCTGCTATTCGACGAACCAGCGTGGGACGACCGGGACGGGTCTTCAGACGAAAGCAGAACAGACGGAAGCAGCGCAGACGAAAGCAATGCAAAACGAGTGGATATGTCGCGAGTGGGTGAGGTCAACCAGTCGTTAAAAGGCGAATGCGTGACGACGGAATTTCTTTCGAGTATACTGGACAACGAAGGCCCTCCACCACCTCCCACCGTTCTGGGGGACGCAGGGTGGGGTTGCATCTGTGGCGGTGCATCAGCCTCGACACCTTACATACAAGTCGTCTCGTTCCAGCCTGATCATAGGGTGTTAGGCTGCCATGGTGAGTACTTACAGTGTGTGGAGGCCCCACAAAGAGAGAGAAACTTTTGAGGATAATGGTTTGAATAAGCCTAGGATGGGATGGTTAGGGTTAATTTTTAGCGCCCGTGAGCCAAGGTGTTTCGTTTCGAGTTCCGTCGTCCTAACTGTTTCGGAATGCTTATGCCTCTCCCATCCACACGTCTTCTTTGATTCTTTATATCTAAGTTCAAATCACCAGCACCTACAAGTCTAATATGTTGAGACGGTTGGTAGGACTACAGCTCCTCATTTCGATCACCCGCTGTCCCCACCGGGTGCCAGTTCATGCGATAAGAGGGCAATCCGTTCCTATGGGACGTAAGAGTGCCAAATCACCAGTATTTTAGTATGCGAATTTGATATTTAAATATATAGAATATGTTTGATTGGTTCAAACCAGTTATATGCAACCGATCTTCAGGGCAAATTCAGTAAGCGGGGTGACCCGATACACATTCAGGGTGTCTAGCCCTTACCAACGGGATCACCAACCGCTGTTTGATAGAACGCATGAACTCGTTAGTATGGATGACTGTCAGTGTGTCTAGGCGCCTTTCTCCCTACCCCCGGGCTCTCCGGTAAAGAGCTCTGTTTCCCTCACACCCCGACAAGAATAATCTCCCCCACAAGAATAACCTCCTCGACAAGACTACCCTCCTCGATAAGACTAACATCCTCGACAACTCTAACCTCCTTGAAAAGACTACCCTCCTCGACAAGACTACCCTCCTCGACAAGACTACCCTCCTCGGTAAGACTAACATCCTCGACAACTCTAACCTCCTTGACAAGACTACCCTCCTCGATAAGACTACCCTCCTCGACAAGATTAACTCCCCCGACAAGATTTAACTCCCCTAAATAACAATCTTGTTGTCACTTTCCATGCGTATTTCCTCCGATACCATCGCAGAGAAAATACAGCGCAATGTCAAGACTGATTTCGTAGCCTTCGAAAAGTCGACATCGCCTGTGTGATGTAGTCAGAATATCTAACTGCGCAATCCCTCAATCAACTAGACCAGATCTCAATTCTCACATCGAGTTCAGTTTCAACCTCGTACTCCCCAATCATTCTCCAATCGAAGGCTATAATATCTGCGACTTGGTTCCTCTTTCTCTTCAGCGATTGGTTCGACTGATGGCAGTGGCTTGCGAGAGCGCCTCGCCTGCGCTGTAACATCACGCGGGACGCGGCTAGACCTGGACCGGTCGGCCTCGCCCACCCCTTATATTAGAAATTTCATGCCTTCTGGCGGAACCCTAGATGGTTCATCACTGTCCGCTGTAGGTTTATTTACTCAAAACGATGGACTTGCCTTTCTCAACCGAAACCGGGGAGTTCATGGTCTATGAAGACAGAAGGGAAATACCTTACGAAATTCTGGGCCCACTAGGAGGTGGAGCTTATGGAACCGTATATCGCGTCAAGAGGATATCTGGCCGCCGCTCGGGAACAGTATATGCCCTGAAATCAATTACCCTGCGCCAAGGATACACGTCGAGGGGAAACGCGCTGGAGAGATGTCAAAATGAGGTGAAGATGATAAAACAAGCTCGACACATTCATGTCATCACACTTGTGGAGACCTACAAATGTAGGCGCGAGTTCTGCATCATCATGGAACCTGTTGCTGAAGGTACATTGCAAGACTATTTGAAATATGCGGATCAATGCGACGGCACAGTTTTCGCCAACTACAGGGAACAGTTATTCAAATGGTTTGGCTGTCTTGCTTCAGCATTGGCCTTTGTCCATTATCGTGGAATCCGCCATAGGGATATCAAACCAACCAACATCTTGGTACAAGGGAATAACCTCCTCCTCACTGATTTTGGAATTTCCTTCGTGGATACCGAAAACACTGAACAAGGCGAAACAGATGTTTTTGGAACCGCTAAATACCGTGCTCCAGAACCCGTCCGCGGAATACGGTTCGGCCGCCACGCCGATGTTTTTGCTCTCGGTGCCGTTTTCCTTGAGATGATAACAGTTTGCTGCGGACAAGACAACCTGTCCGAATTCAAAGCTGTATGCAGCGGGCCATATTCAGAGAATCTCTCCGTAGTTCACTCTTGGATCGAGCAGATCCAATGGAGGAGCAAAAATAGCGTTCCAACTGAGACTAGGATGGTCGAGTTAGCCCAATCGACAGCTTGGACTCTCTCAATGCTTTTCCTCATCAGAAACATGTTGGAGCCTGAGCGCCGATTCTCTCCTCCTGCCTCTGCTATTGCCATGTGCTGGGCTTATTGTCCCCTCACCGGAGTTCCATCGAATGAATGCAATTGCACCCCCGAGGCCTCGCTACCCGCTGATTCGGATATGCGTCAAAGGACTGTATTCGTCTTCGAAGATTCATTGCGTGATCAAAACTACTGGGCTTACGCGCTGGCCGTCAAACACGTGAGTCACGGAGACGTGCTGAGGTGGAAATGTTGTCGGTGTGGCGAAGACCGCGGTCAGGCTTCCTTTACCGTTGACTGGAATTTTGCTGTTAGAGATGCACTAAGCTGCGGAGGAGAGGGATGCGGATGGTTTATCTGTGAACGATGCCCAAAGTCGTGTTTTGGGCTGCCGCCTCCACCTGTACCGCATCCACCAGCTCTACCATTTGGATTTCCACAGCGGCCACTACCACACGCTCCTCATTCTCCGTCGATCGGCACATATCCAGCCCCGTCAATTGCACCAGTACATGGCCCGCCTGTCTTCTATCGCTACCCCTCATCTCCCTTATACCCACATACCTCAACCTCCGCATACAACCCAAATCCCCCATCATCCTCATACCAGTCTATCTCATCCTCTTCATACCAATACCCTCCGCCCGCATCATACCAATACCCTCCACCCGCATCCTACCAATACCCCCCATCCTCCTCATCCGCAACCGTGACTGCCACTTCAGTGCGGACGACCAGACGAGCTTCACCACCTCCACCGCCTCCACCACCTCCACCACCTTTTTCGCCAGCTCTACCGGCTGGCGCGCTCCCCCACCGGCCACCAGCTCGCAAACCTAACTATGGTGCATCATCGCGTCTAAGCAGCCCAACAAGCACTCAATCTTCTTCATATGCACCAACTCCATCATACTCTTCAACTGCTAGACGGTCCCCAGCCCAATCAAATCCCCGGGCCTTTTCGAGGCCGACGCTTGAAATAGAACCTACCTTGGCAGAACTTTCGAATACGCCAATTTCTTCCTCTGCTACCGCTTCCGGAGCCCAACCTCCTCCTCCCCCATCGCGCCGACCATTACCTGCCCCATCACCTAAACCTGATTGGCTAAGAAGGTTACCTTCTCAAAAGGAATAGCTACTCGCTCGTTGGGAGCCAGTAACCTGAGACACTACATGCTAAGAAGGTAGATGCTGCGAAGTCTTCCAACTGAGCGTTGTTTTTTTTTTTTATGATTAGGGCTATGTGTTGGATGTAGTGGATGATAAACTTAAGAAACAAGTCATTCTGGCATTCATATTGGGTAAGAAAATAAAATGCCCCGGATGCACGGCGGCGTAGTCTTCTCAAGCAGAGGCCTTTCCTGAGCTTATACTAGTGTTCTGGATTTCATCCCCTGGATGGGAATCAAAAGAAGGGACCAAAGACAAAGAAGTGCCGTAGTACAAGATTCGAAATTTCTTCACGCCAGGTTTAAGAGCTGCGAGCCGCTTGACAAAAGCCAAGTCAAGAGCATATGGAGGAAATATCCACTGTAGCACCATTGCGCAGCATATTCACATCTGTTATACTGGACGGGGTGTTTGGGGAGTGAGCAGTGAAGATGGTATCCCCACATCCGATCTTGCCAGGCCTTCTATTCACTGCTCCTTCTCGTACAAAATCGGATTTACACCATCAATCACATTTTGTTAATTGCATTTCTTGTTTAGTTTGCTCGCAATAGCGCCTCTTAGCCGCGTCAACGCGCTCTTGTCCTCTGTCTCTTGCCTCTTCAACCTCCCCACATCAAACACAACTCTCTTCCCTTCAACCTCATTTCTTCTGTTGCTCACCGCTTCTCTACTTTATCAAGCCCTATATAACCCTTTCAAGTACTTATACCTCCAATCAAGATGCCGTACGAGGGCTGGACCGGTCAGTTGGCGTTTTTTTTATACCGCTTCCTTCATCTCATCGCCATCTTCATGTTTCTGTCATGTCTTGTCCTCGTCCAGCTCTTCATTTCTCATAATCTTTTGCTATCTCTCCACTTCTCCATTAATCGTTTCCTTCCTTCGCATCCCCAGCCTTCTCTGCTCTCGCTAACGCCTTGATCAGAAGATAAGCTTCGCAACCACCCCGTTCTCCGCCGCTCCGCCGAGAAGATGGATCTCCGCGCCGTATCCGCGAAGAGCCCTGTTCCCTCGATTCAGACGCAAGATGGATCTGCCATGTCTCCGCTGGGGATTTCCAATAACCGCGCCCAACCAGGCGAAGTCTGTGCTCCACAGCCTCGACGTGCTCCGGGCGTCCCTCTGACTAATTTCTTGTATGGACAGGAGAATGCGCCTGCTAGCGATAACGGCTTGCAAGAACATATGGTACGTTCAGCAGAGAGGAAGGAAAATATTCGCCCAACCCAACCTTCTTCGTCCCGTGAATGGATCTTTGTTGTGGGGCCTTGTGCTAATCAGATCATCACAACACAGAAAGCTCAACAGTTCTCCAAGGACAATCTCTTCCCCGGAAAGTACGAAACTTCACCCGAGAACGATCAGAAGAGAAGGTCGTCCCAGGAGAGCAGGTTGAGTGTCGAGACGAGCTTCAGAGTGTCTCCTCCAGCCGGCCAGTCTGGTCCTGACCCTGCGCTTTTCCGTGTCAAGCAGTTACAGAACCACTTTTACCAGCCACGCTTCGCTATGGACCGCTTCGCAGAGGCCCCGTGTAATCCTCCACTGAACATCTTAGATCCGCCACAATTTCTGGCTGATGCACAGGTTACCGAGTATCCGGGGTTCAGAGACGTCGAGAAAGCTTTGGTTGAAGGTCATTGGGGTATGTGTCTTGCCTCCCATTCCCAGTCATTCGAGGCTCCTGGTTATGGTGTGGATGTTCCTTGTACTAACGGCTATCTTCACTTAGTTGATGGTTCACTTTCCTGCTTGCAGACAGGATGGATTGATGCAGAACATGTTCGTGCCGATGGTCCTACCATGGAGGCCACTAGCGCTCCGCCGAAGATGCAGAACTTCCCACCTGGCGCCCGTAAGCTGATGTTGTCTCCTACGAAGGGGGATGCCGGAGTTGACCCAACGAAGGGGCACTCTGCCATCGAGGCATCCGTAAACAAGCCAAAGGTTGGAAAATATACATACTCTCTCTTCCCCACCATCCGCCCCATTCCACCACCCCCCTTCTCCACCAGCCGCCCCTATGATCCACCCCCATTCCCCCCACCTAATCGTCCCCTTCCAGAACTCCCCATCGCCCCCCCAAACTTCTCCAATAACGATCTCCCATCCTCTCCCTTGCCTGCCCACTCCCAGGAGTGTTTTCAGTTTCGCTCTCCAGACGAAGAAGACCCCCTCCTATCGGGCCCTCGCGCCCCCCTCTTTTCGCACTCTCCACTAACCACCCCCACCGCACAGCCCTCTACCAACAAGTCTCCCGCAAAGCTCAAGCGCGGCCACACCCTTAACCTGGTCAACCCCATCGCCCTCAAAGCCAGCCAGGACGACCCCTGGACCTTCACAGTGGAAGGCCTCGCCCACACTCTCTCCAAGCTCTACCACCCCGCCAGCATCCCAAACGACGTCATCAGAGCCTTGCCCAATGCCACCGCTGTGGCTACGCTGAATGATCCAAATTCGCCGAAGAGCGTGGAGTTTAAAAATATGCTCGAGATTAATAAGGGCAGGGTGTTGATGCTGAACGAGAAGGAAGCGTGTTATTTGAGCTATTATGTGGATACGCTGTGTGACCGGAATCTGGAATTGGCAAATGAGCGGGTTGGGATGGAGGCCGAAGCCAACGAGCGTCGCGAAGAAGCCGCCGAAGCTCAAGCCGCCGTTTCCGAAATCCTGTCCGAGCGTCTGGGGTTCCGCTCCAATGCCGATGCCGTGGTGCTGCGCTGGAAGATGCTCGAGACCGCCGTCAAGCAACAGGAGGGTGGAAACGGGATGGGCAATGAGGCGCAGTTTCTGGCGAAGGAACTGGGGAAGGATCTGGCGACGCTGGTTCAAACTGCGATGAGGGAGAGAGAGGGTCTGGAACGTGAGATGAAGGCTAAGGTTAAGAAGGAGCGGGATGATGCGCAGTATTGGCGTGCTAGGGCTCAGGCTGCTGAGATGAGGATTGGGGCGTTCGAGAGGATAGAATAGATGGACCAGAGAGGCCAAGTGGAATATTGGTAAGTGGGTTGAGGGGTTGAGGGGATTTGACCTTGGTGCCGTGCGAGTAGGATAGGGGGAGTGTAAATTTGGTGTGTTTGATTGTTTGTTTGCTCCCAAAGGAGTTCTGAGATAGCGTGCGTGTAAAATACCATGTTGATATAGTTCAAGACAAGTGAGAAGTGCGGTCGTGGCAAGAGTGCTAGAATGCAATCTCTTGTACCTTGGAGGTAATCCGGGCTATTTAACTTGCTTACCTAATATGCAGGTGAACTACTTTAGGATAAGAGAAAGAGAAGCTATTTAGGTATCGCTACTTAACATGATATCTTTCCGGTCTAAACTAGGCATTGGGGGACCCAGAAAGAAGACAGCAGTAAGGCGACTTAGTAGAAAAGAAAGGAAGTATACGATTTTTTCTTTTGTTAAGGCTTTTCTAAAACGTTTTCTTATCTTCGGGTTATACTTAGTAAACAACCAGACTGCAGAACTGCCGCAGAAAATTGAGGCTTCCCATTTGGTCAATCCGGCTCGCTTGTGGTGTTCGTGTTATGTCCGAACTGACAATCGATGTCGACTTCCAACATAAAAGGCACTTCCTTTACTGTCACTTTCCCCCTGTCCTCCGTTATTTCTTTTCTTGCTCTCATACCTCCGACCGCATGCCCTCACCCGTACCTACCTCCTTGAACCAAAACCCCTTTGAGGTATTTTCTCAAGTCTCGGTCGCCGTCCAACATTGCACGGCCTTGCCTCGCCGCCTCTAGCATTTCACCTTTAATGCAGACTGCACCATCTAGCTTTCAAACTTCAGCGATTGCTGCTGAAGCTGCTTCTGCGCCCGCTTCCCACTCTTTTCTCTTGTGAAAAATGCTTGCTTATACTATGCTGGTAGCAGCTGAGACAAAGACGTGAGCGTTATGCATTCGTTCGTTGGATAGGAATAAGGCAGAGCGTAGTAAAAGCGATCAGCGGTTTCGTTCAAAGTGATAATCTTTAGACAACTGAAATATGTGCAGAAGGGGTAGGAATGATCATTGCCGGGCCGACGTTAGATAAACTAGACTGACCTTTGCTACAACGAGGAATCCACAGCTGATATAGAGTCGTCTTAGAGCGGCCGATAGATTTCGGCTTTATTATCGATCCTTGCAAAACAGTTATCCTATACCCCTTGCGACGACGATGTCTGCGCTAGCTGTGACATTTACGCCGGCTTATCATTATCCTTCACCCTCAGACGACTGTATGACAGTGATATACGAAGTGGCTGCGTGTCCGGAAAAGCAGTTACGTCTTTCACTCTCTTTATGGCTAGGGAAGCCAGCAGGTCATTACCTAAAAATGTCCTCTACTAACGTCACCCACTCACTAACCTCTTTGTTCATTGTTCCGCAATGTATCCCTTACGTTCCTTCAGTGCTTTAATCCAATCCGAATCCAAATTCGGGATCAAAGCAAAACATCAGGACGATAGAGCACAACCGTTCTAAAGCTGAACTATTCAAAGATTATGAAGAGCGATTTGATGTCGGAATTTCCTACCGTCAGATAGCATTACATAAAGTTCTCTGGATCCGAGAGTAGCCTTTCCATTTGGAGTGGCAAGCCCTCCCTTCTTCACTAAATCAGGGTATTAATCATCCATCCAATAATACAATCCAATAGCATCCGAGGGATTTATAGGTATAGGAATTTAGTGAAATTAGTGCCGCTTTCTTTGCAGAGGAACCAGAGCATCACCAGTCTAGCCAGGAATTACCTAGCGAATGAGGCATAAGCTATGCTATAAGTGGCGCAGAGGACGAGTCAGGATACAAGGTGGTAAGAAAGCTTCCCACAGATTTGGATTATTACTCCAATTTCTTACAGATAAGCCGCTGGAGCTGAGCGCATCTCTTTGATATACCTACAGAAGTATTATACTTGACATCAATGGCCTCAGGGAAAACCTCTTCGGAGAGCGGTGGAGGGCGACCCAGCCACAAACAACGAGCCTTATATCGAGACTAGACATGGCGACATGATGTGGTCAAACATCCCCTAGCTGAAAATACCAAAGCCACAGTAGCAATATAATGTACATAGAAAGGAGCTGCTGAAAAGTAAGCTAAAGGAACACAGGGTTTTCGTTTATTAGCAACAGTGGCCAATGAAAACCGTGGGCCGAGATGAAAGAAGGCGAGAGCTGATGGAGGTGTGCTATGCGTGTGCAGAACAGATCGTGCCAGCCAACTCTATCAGATAGCACTGAAGGCAGTTTTCAGTTTTGTTTCATCGCTTAGGTATTCAGGAAGGCGCTATGAGATCAGGACCGTGGTTTATCAAAGTACAAGGAGGTATTTTACTAGCACGACTTGAGTTTACAAGGTGATGGAGGTTGTATTTGGCAGAAAGGAAGTGCTCATGGAGATCGTCTTTGGAATGAGTGAATTGATTTCTTGGGAGATCTGCAGTCGAAGGAGTGACAAATATATACATGAGATCATGTGATTGCAAGATTGTACTTGGGGAAGGAGTGGAAACATATAGAAATGTATGTAGTGTTGTTATCACATAGTTTGGCAAATCTACTAGAAAATTCTAGTACAGCGAGATTGCCATTCCAACACAAGGCTGTGTTAACAGCGTGGGTCAGCTGCCTTGCCACTGAACCCCTTTTATATGAGGACAAACCGGGTTGACAAATGGATTGCTCCACGACCAACCATATGGCCAAATTGCCGAGATTCATATCACGTAGCAATCTTCCCAGCGAAGTTCACTCACAATCAAAGGCTATAGAGGTAGTCAAAGCGTATACCTAGACCAGGCCCATAAGTGAACACTGAGTCCATGTATACATCGGTTACTTGTCCAGGTTTTGCAGGGCAATATCGCTCACACGATGTGCACGTTGACCTTCCCTCTCTCTCTTCATACTCAGTTTGTATCATCCCAATTCCAACCCTCTTATCCTTGGCCCCCACACTCGTCGACATAAAAACTTGTGTGTACTACTCTCCATTAACTGATGCATCCTCAATGGCCTTATTCTTCCTCCCAAATATAATATATTGTTATTTACCCTGTTCTTACTATGCTCAGCACCATACTGTATCCATCCTCTTTCCGTTCCACTGAATCCAAGACCTCATATTGTTCTGTGAAGTTCCATCTGTTAAGCTTCAGAGTCAAACATTGCCAAGTATCACATGATTACCTCATGTGATACCTTGTATATAGCCTCCTTTCTTCTTCTCTATCGGTGCAACAATCAACAAAAACATTCTTTTCATCCCTTCTCACATAAACTCGCTCCGCTCCTTGCCTGTGCTCAACACCATGGTGCAGTTTGGAAGTATCCATACGTTGGCGATTATGACACGGTCGCACTCACAATCCTGTCGGAGGTAGCCTTCTGGCTCTACTCCAGTATCCAGAGTGATCTCAGCATGTCACGTGTTTTATATGCAGCGGCCTGCTAACGCATGTCTTGGCACTGTACACAAACTAGATAGATTCACTCTCTCAGAAAGAATGCATCGTCCTTCATCGATCATTTGATTGTCAAATCCTCATCGAACCGGAGGTTATCACTTCAATCAACGCCGGTCAAAGTAACGTCCAAGAACTGAATGTCTCCCACTATATGCCACCCATGACCAAGATTGCACATGATGGCCATATGCAATCTTCTTCATCTTTGATTGTCAGACACCTGCCAGAGGAGATTCATGTGAAGGTACCGCGGGAAGATGCCATATCTGCTCTGACATTGTAAGGCGCCTTTGATACGAGCTTTTACTTACACACTACACCATCAGACATAACTGTATTAGCAGCAACCTCGCATATCAGTATTGTATTCGCAGGCCTACTTACACCCTACAGGCCTGTGTTTTAGTATAGTAATCAATTATTGCGTAGAGAACACTTACTTCCTAGTCACATTGTTAGTTACTGTCGGATCCTTTGGTAAGCATTCAATGATCTGCAGTAAATGACCATTTATGTTCCAAATCTTTACTTGGCGTAACTAGTAGAGGTATAGCTATAAGAGAAAAGGATGTATTGTTGAGGG
Source organism: Delitschia confertaspora ATCC 74209 (assembly GCA_010093945.1). Classification (NCBI taxonomy): domain Eukaryota; kingdom Fungi; phylum Ascomycota; class Dothideomycetes; order Pleosporales; family Delitschiaceae; genus Delitschia; species Delitschia confertaspora. The sequence goes on from ML993860.1 coordinate 27,172, forward strand.
TCTAGAAGGTAGTCGACTTTATCATGGTGAATAGATGCTTCGAGGTTATTGCTCGGCCCTGGTTTGGTCAATTATGTAATGGATTAAGTTAGGGTACATGTCAGGGTCAGAGCTGGAGAACCACACTATGTCTTCCCATCTGCCTTGATTTTTCTAGATCAAGTCGATTTTACTTATTCGTTTGGCTGCCATCATCTTATGCCGAGGTCTTCAAAGGTTGGATAACCACCAAATCGGCTCCGCAAGATGTCGCTAAAAGTAGCAGGCTCAAACTATTCCCAAAAGGTCGAGCGGTAATGGATTTGACCATGCGTCTTGGCCGTTATGAATGGCGCTTTTAACCACCCAGCAGGTTATCACAAGTATGACTACATTCATGTATGTATGTATGTATGTATGTATGTATGTATACTGAGACCGCATATAATCGGGCAATCTACGCCGATTTGGCACTCAACACATGTACTTATACTTCATAGTTGATTAGACCAGATGGTGACGAAGATGGCCAACAATACAGTCATGTGCCCTCCCCCTCAAACTGCTTACTGTAGTAGATAGTTGTTAGGGAGCCAACTAAGAATCACATCGAGAGGCAGTAAGTTGGTAGGTGTAATGAAAATTTTTGATGTGAAGAGCTAAGGAGGCGCTGGAGCTGGTCTATGAACACTATGAACATGAGGTTTCGCGCCAAGGCATGACTAAGCTCTGAGTCACGTGAATTCTCTCCAAGGTGGTGGGGGTCAACTAGGCCAACTAGCCAGGAATCATAACAATACTATACTCCTTTCACTGTAGGAGCAGAGTTGTGATGGTATCTCATCGATTCTGATAATAGTTACCAGATGCGAAGTGGCTGGGTCAAGCCTGACCTCTGCTTAGCTTCATAGAAATAGCGTTTAATGGTAAGTAGATCTGAAAATCGGAGAGGAATAAGAGGAGAAATCAGGGCGTATGTCGGGAACGTATGCTGAGTGAGTTGCTTGGTCGGACCTCTGATATGGTACCTAGTCAAGGAGTGAGGTTGAATGAGGCGTGCGCTAGTGGTGGCTGTGCGAGGCGTTCTGTTGGAGCGACACCGCTTCTTCGGAACCATCGGATGAGAGAGGATTAGGAAATAAAGGTACGGATAATATACAAGGCACAAGTAGATGTGAAATAAGAAGAGAAGACAATATGTGAGGCGATGAAATCATGAGACTTTTGCACCATCAGACGGATAGACGTCTCGAAGGGTTACTCCCAAATGTTTGCTTGTATGCGGTGCCTCCTAAGAATGGGTACAAAGTATTATAACAAATGGCTGATATTTACTGGAAAGGGAATGGAGGTGTGGTACTGATGCAGTTTCACATGACATGAAGGTATAGAATGGGATACAACATATGAATGTACACGTTGAAGGAACGGGTTGAAGGGGGAAGATGGGGAACTGGTGAACTTGTACGATATAATTGTACATTTATAGATGATATGAGAGAGGATATATATGTTATTTAAGATGATAAAGAAACTAAAATTTGAATAAAAAAAAAAAAAAGGCTGGGAATAAAGATATTATAATTTGGGATGAGGTTGTAGACATCGGACCCTTCTCCAGGAACACAAAATCTAGGGGTTCGTTAGGGCTGAGTTGGGCGGTTGAACTGGTGAACTGGCGGTGGACGAAGGAAGGAGCCGCAGAAGGTCCGGCCAATTGCGGGGTGACTGGTGCGTCAAGGACCTCCACTCACTGGGGCCTCACACGGGACCCCTCTCTATGATTTCTTTAACTCTCTAGTCACGGTGATGTAGCTACCACCAACCTCTCTCCTCTTCTCTCCTCTTCTCTCCCTCCTCTCCCTCCTCCCCCTCCTCTTCTCTCTTCTCATTTTTCTCTCACAAAACTCCTCTTCAACTCCCTCGTGAAGCCCTCTCATCTCCCCTGCATCTCTCCTGCGTCTGATGCAAACGACTATCCCCGCTGTTGCTCATCTGACCAATCGCTCCTCATGACTTACTACGACAGTCGCTATCACACCAGACGCCATGACCCGTATTACTCGAGGTCGCAAGAGCCGGAGCGGTATTCAAGGTATGCGCGGAAACCATTCCAAATTTACTCCCAACCCCAAAAAAGCTAACATGTGTGACAGTCTGAACCAGAACGGGTATGAATACGACTATGACGCTCGATACTCTCACTACACGGCGAATCCTCCTCTAGCCCAACGCTCTTCTCCATATTCTCCTCCCCCGGTACCCCCGTCCAGGCATCAATGGCCACCACCTCCAAGCGTGGAAGACGAGATGGATGCTTTGGCAAAAGAGTTCCCCTCCGCAATCTCTCTTGACGATGAATCGAGCGGTGAAGTCCAGTCGCGAGGTAGCGTCGATCAGATACCAATCATCGAGGACGTGGAACGACCACCCCCGGAATATTTCAACGACGAAAGGCGGTACGTTTTAGTATCGGACCCAAAAAATCAATATGCCTCGAGTTCAAACGGGTCCCCCGCTAGGGACGGACGACGAAGGAGCTTTGCCGAACGTGGGAATATGGCATACCTCAAAACCGATATGGATGACCCACCCGTCTTCATGGGGCGGACTCCAACGCCATATGCATATACGAAACCTATCAAAGAGTCGACAGCCCCGTCAGCGGGGGAATATTACCTCTCTCCGGAGCCTATAACACCAACTGGCTTGAATACCCCCCGTTCCATCCCGCGACCGGATCGCTACGATGCGCAAAGAGATCAAAACGCGAGGCCGTCCAAACCGTCCCATGACCGATACGACCCTAGGCCACAGTCCCCTCTTCCGAGCAGAAATGATGCCTTTGGTGACTCGGACGCCGAGGCTGAAGATACTGCCCGTTTGCGTGCAGAGCGGAAACCCGCCAGGTATAGCTTTGTAAAGAACGATCTCCAGAAAGAGGACCTTAGGATCAATCTCAAAGACACCAAACGGGATAGAAGGGACTCGCGTCCGCCTGCGCGCAGCTCTCCGAAGTCTCCTCGTGATTATTCATTCCATGACAGCTCTGGCTCTTCAAAACATTCTACCCCACCGGCATCCTCTCCGAGATCATCAGCCTCCTCGCTACACAATGGGCATGCTTCACACCAAAGCTACAGCGCTAACGTAGCATTCAGCCAGAACCTCACAAACGAACCGACAAGACACCCAGACTCTCGGCCACGGACGCGTCCAAGCTCGCCGTTCGCTCGTGATGGCCGTGCTTCTCCCTCCTCACCCCATTTGTCAAGGGAATCGTCATGGCGGGCCCAAGAACGTCCGCGCTCTCCATTGCGTCCAAATGATTTCTCTCCGCCTCCTAGGCCTTCATCTATGGGAGGTTCCAGGCCACATACGCCTTCATCGCATCCAAGGGATCCTACACAGATAGCCATTCGTGAACATGATTGGTATACTACCTATCCTCCAGTCCCAAAGGACAGGTCAAGGCCGCCTTCTCGATATGGCAGGCATGATACCGTCCCGATTCCAACTGCACCCCGAATTGGTGTTCAGTCTCCTTCTCCCGGCAGGCCTCCATATACTGCCAGCCCTCCTACTACGAGTCCTCTGCCTTATCCCCTGGACGACAGCTATAGCGCAGCGTTCATGCCGCCCGAGGAAGCCTACCAGGTCCTGCCCTCCCATCACTTGCCACCCCACAATCATAGTTTTGGGCAGTCATACGCTGAGGCTCCAATGATGCCGTCATCACCGGTACTGGAGTCCCTGCGTGAGAAACATCCCTCCTTCCGCTCTCCGATAAGTAAATCCTACGCTGTTGTGGGAGAAGTTCCCAATCTCATGCGATCGGATTCCTATCCGGTCCGGTCTCACTCTCGTAACGATATGCGCCAACCGGAGCACAAACAACCGAGCTTGGACAAGCCTTTACCAGCCTGTCCGAGAACTGAGCCTGTTGGCAAATACAATGACTGGTACACACTGGACGGTTGCTCCAATTTCGACATTTGCCCGACCTGCTTCGATGGAGTATTCGCACAAACTACATTTGCACATTTCTTTAGCCAATCTCGGCTTTATGAAGCTCCTGTAGCACGCATCTGTGATTTCAGTGATGCATGGGTGCGAATGGCCTGGCTGCTCACAGTCAAACAACGTCGAGTGAGCCCAGATCTGCTTTATAGGCTGGCTGATATCGCCGACAAGGAAGAACAATGTCCAGCAGAACGAGAAGTGGCCGGCCCTTGGTATGGAATTGCTGATCATCGAGACGGCGTACATATCAGCAACTTTGTGATCTGTCCTCGCGATCTGAGGCAGCTAGAGGCCCTGCTGCCTTCACTCCGAGGCTATTTCACCAAGGTACCATCAGATCCCCGGAACCCGAAATTACATAAGTGCTCTCTCAGAACAACCTATCGACGATTCCCTAAATATCTTGATCCACTTGTCAATATTCACGAGGAGTCGATGAGGACACGTAGTGCCCCAAATATGAGCCCGTTCATCGACTTGGTTCGGGAACATGCTTACAGAAAAGAGTGCGACAAGGACAAGCCGACCATTGGGAAGCCATGGCATTTCATCCCAGATTTACCCGAGTTTACTGTCTGCGAAGAATGCTACAACGACGTAATCTGGCCGGAGATTAAGAAAGGTTCCAATCTTGCAAGCAAGTTCAACCGGACTCTGCAGCTCATTCCATATGAAGACAGTGAGGGGTCCAGCTGCTGTTTGTATGGTCCTCGCATGAGGGTAATCTTTGCACGAGCGCTTGAAGAAGATGACTTTGGTTACCTTAAGCGGAAGGCGATTGAGAGGAAACAAGCGCGCAAAAAATTGGCACGGGAGAGAGTGGGGTTGCTAAGGATTGTGGATGGGAAAGGAAGATCGCAGTATTCGAGTGCGGAATGGGAGAGTTTTAGGAGGACTCTAAGGGCGGTTGATGCGGAGTGGAAGGAGTGGGATTAGGTTTTGCAAAACTATTGCTACTCAGCGCTTATGGAGACTCGTTCTGTGACAGACATGTGGGATACCAGACGTTTAATGCGATCAATGGCGATAATGATTTATGATAATAGACTTAATGAGATAGGAATGGATACTGGGAATAGGGCTTTACCACAGGATAATTGTAGAGGAGGTACCGGACTAGTGCTGCTCAAATAATCTACCTTCGCCTTCATGAATTTATAAACCGAGTGTCGTCCTGAAAACATGGTAAAGTACCTAATGAAGGGCTTAGCCTCAGATTTTGGAAGTGCCTGGTGATTATCAATGATGGCGCAAGTAAAGTCATAACTAATAACAGAAGAAAAAACCTAGGTAAGTCACGAGTACTCTGTTAGTCAACAACGTAGTGAAAGCCAGTTTCCACGTTCCAAACTTACCTATTTTCAAAAAAAAAAAAAAAAAAAAAAAAAGAAAAAAAAGTATGAAACCATTTCAATCTCGCATCCACATTGGGGTTTTTATTGAGAGTATTTTAAATATAAGATTGTGATGCGTCTTTTTTCGTTCCCACATTTGGAGTAGTATAGTACTGTTTCATTCAGAAGTATCTTCAGTTTTCTAGATTTTTTCTCGTCCCAAACTTGGGGGTTGTGGCTGTTTCTTCATTCGAAAGCCTATTTCTTCTCTACTACTTTTTCATTTCTGATCTACTTCTGCTCATTCTCTTTCATCTCCACCACGACCTTAATCACCAGCTTTCCTTCCTCATCCACCGTCTTGCCGGCCATCTTGAACGCCTCTTCCACCCTCTCCAACCCCTTAAACCTATGCGTGACTATTTTTCCAAAATCAGGATAACTCTCCACCCCCTTTTTGGACACAATCTGAATCCCCTCTGGATACGTATTGGCATATCGGAACACACCCACGAGATCTACTTCCCTGAGAGCGGCGGCTGAGATGGGGAGTGTTTGAACGGGTGTCCCCATACCAATCAGCATGATCTTCCCACCTGGCCTCGTAGCGTATATAGCAGCCTGCAAACAACTCGGCACGCCGGTACACTCAAAAACTGCATCCACCTCACCTATCTCCGCCTCCTCCTTATCTTCCCCAGCCATCTTCTTCACCTTCCCAATTTCTGCCGCAGTCTCCTTCGCTATTTCTAAGCACTCTTCAACACTATTTCCCCGTTTCAGCTGCACAGTGAACCCCCTATGCGCGAAATGGTTCTCAACAGCAAAGTTCACGCGCCCGGAGTCTATGTCTGCGATGATCACAGTGCTGGCGCCAGAGATTTTGGCAACGGCAGAGACGAGGAGACCGACAGCGCCGGCGCCGAAGATTAGGATGGAGCTTTTTGGGGGTAGGGAGGCGCGGCGCGAGGCGTGGATGGCCACGGAGAGGGGTTCGAGTAGGGCGCCTAGGTCTGGCGATACATTTTGTGGGAGTCTGGGGCTGACTTTAACTCTGCTTTTCCCTGGGGAACAGAAGAGGACGAAAGGAGAAGCAGGACCTACTTATGACACCACCTCGCCGGATGGTTAACCCTCTCCTGCAGCGTTCCCTGCGCATGTGGCCAGGCTTTCGCGGAGCTGCGAAACTGCATCCCTTTGCAGATATTGTACCTGCCTTCTTTACATCGATCGCATTCTTCACATGGTAGGCCAACTTCTAGAGCTACTTGGTCCCCTATGGAGAAGTCTTTGACATCTGAACCCACGGCCACGACGACACCTGAAGATTCATGGCCCAAAGAAAGGGGTTCCTTGACAAGGATATCGCCGTTACGGTAGTGGTTGTAGTAGTGAAGATCAGAGCCGCAGAGGCCAGTTGACAAGATGGAGATTTGAAGCTCTTGGGGGTTAGGAGGGGGGAGCGTTCTCGTTTCCTGGGAATCTATTAGGAAAGTGTAACTAAAAATATAACTGTAGAGTGGAAGAACTGCATACTATTCTTAAATCACTTGCTCCATGGAGTACAGAGGCTTTGATTTTAAGGGCGTTTGAAGTGTTCTCAAACATGTTGGTTGGAGTTTATATATGAAGTCGGCGTTTGAGAGAGGGGTAATTGGGAAGAGCAATTGAACTGAGATAGAGCAGAAGATATCAATTGTAATTGAAAAAGAAAATCAGACATCAACAATGAAAATACCTCTCCCCATCTTATGACTAACAACTTCTCCCCATATTCCCGTCTCTAATATCGGGAAGATCGATCATGTAATTCATCTATGGAAGTCCTCCCTCGGCATTTGGAAAAAGCGGGTTTTCAAAAGCCGATGACCCCTCCCCCGCCAAAAAGGGGAAACCCGTCCAACGTCACTTCGACCAGGAATATACCAGGACCATCCGGATAATACGTCGGGAGTTTAGAGGTTCATAGATAGCTAACCCTCAAGTGTAATTGACCCTTAGCTCTCTTTCTACGTCCTAAAAACACTCACTTCTTTAAACTTATTGTTTCAAACCACTGTCCCCAGCCCCTCTAACACTTCATATATCGACACATACACACCCTCTCTCTCTCTCTCTCTCTCTCTCTCTCTCTCTCTCCCTCTCTCCCTCCCTCTCCCTTTCTCCAGACTTCCTACCTCACATTTATCAACATGGCTTCACAATCAATCCTAGATCTCTTCTCCCTAAAAGGCCAAACTGCCCTTGTAACAGGTGGCACCCGAGGAATCGGACAAGCAATGGCCCTCGCCCTAGCAGAAGCTGGAGCAGATATCATCCTCGCCCAAGTACATCTTTCTCCCCTTCTCTGCCCTTCTCAAACCTACCATCAGTAGAGACATTGAACATACTAACCCGCTCCCACCAGCGAGACACCACAAACACCGCCACCAAAAACCAAATTGAAAAACTCGGCCGCAAGGCATACATATACGAATGCGACTTGTCTTCTGCGGAATCCGTCTCCGCCCTCACCCCCACCATCTTAAAAGACAATCACCGCATATCGATCCTCCTAAACTCCGGCGGCATCCAACGGCGGCACCCCTCCCACAAATTCCCGACTTCGGATTGGGACGAAGTGCTGCAAACAAACCTCTCTTCAGTATTTACGTTATGTAGGGACATAGGTGCCCACATGCTCTCCTCCGAACCCAATCTACCTGGAAACCGTCGCGGTTCCATAATAAACCTATCCTCCCTGCTCTCCTTCCAAGGCGGCCTAACAGTCCCCGCCTACGCCGCCTCCAAAGGCGGCATCTCCCAACTCACGAAAGCCCTCTCCAACGAATGGGCCGGCCAGGGTATAACTGTGAATGCGATAGCGCCGGGGTACATAGCGACGGAAATGAACACGGCGCTGATGGAGGATGAGGAGAGAGCGAAGGGGATATTGGCGAGGATACCGGCAGGACGGTGGGGAAGGCCCGAGGATTTCAAGGGGGTGGTGGTTTGGTTGGCGGGGGCGGGGAGTGGGTATGTGAGTGGGGAGACTGTGGTTGTGGATGGGGGGTGGATGGGACGGTAGGGGTAGGATGTTGGAGTGGGATGATGGGGGGAGAAGCGGGGTGAAATGATTTATGAAGTAGATAGTTAAACGAGATTCCCAGGATCTATTTTCACAAATCAGTGTAGATAACAGAACATACATTGCATCATTTTTCATTGACTTCTATAAGCGAAGATAGTCATTAGGACCTTTTAGCTGCTTACACCATAAACATTGGCGGTACTCGATCATATGCATCACTTCCCCTTGAGAGTTTAAACATTCTCATAAGCAAAACTGGGGCTTCCCGGCTCTGCACTCGCCGCAGTACCGGGCAACTCACTCCTCTTCTCACCCTGCGTCCCATCCTCATTAACCACAACCCCCGTCTTCCCCCCTTCATCCACACTCACAATCTCCACCTGTACACAATGTCTAATAGTCTGCTTCAACCCCGGCACCATTGCCCTCAGCGTAGCCAGCTCATCAAAAGCAAGCTTGCGGTCCAGGACGACATCAGCGGACTCACCGTTGTCAAGGCGGCGCTTCAGGTTGTTGATGAAAGGCATGGCCTTCTTGGATTCGGCCTTATCAATAGATTTGGAGAGGGCTTTGATGTCGATGTTCGGGTAGTCTTTGCGGAGCATGTCGATGTATTTGGTTTGCCAGGCTGGGTAAGCGCTGGCAGCGAAGATGGTGATCTTCTTGTCTTTGGCAGGATCGAACAAGGCAGCCTTGCCCTTCGCCAATCTCTTAACCTGCTGACCTTCGGCCGAAGTAATGTTGGAAGAGGTCGTCCGGACATAGTCGCGGGCTGCGGTCAATCCTGGCTTAGCAACAGGGACCTCAGGGTACAAGGCGTTCTGGACGGTCTCGGGCTGTTGCAAAAAAAAAAAAAAACGTTAGCACACGGCATCTCTAGTTCCAAGAGGGTTTCCATACCTTCTTCAACACTTCCATCCATATATACTCCGCCCAATGCGGCGCAATCGGCGTAATAAGCAGAGTCTGCAACTCAATATACCTCTTCACCAAATCCTCATGCATACCCAAACCAGCCGCCTTAGTAGCCTCGCGGTAAAAGTCACGAGCAGCCATGAAGTCATAGTAACCAGACTTAAGTGCGAGCTTGAACATGGTCTTCTCGTAATGCACCTTGGTCTCCGCAACGAGGCTGTTCATCTCATTATCGAACATCTCATCCCAGAGCAGGCGCGGGCTGCCGGACTTGCGCTGGATGGTATCGGGGTTCTTGATGCGTTCGTTGTCGCGGACGTGCTTGAATTCCTCGCCATCCTTGACGATGCGGGCTTCCTTAATCATCTCTTCACACCACTTGCGGAGCTCAAAGAGCTTGAGGATATTGCTGTTTGCAACCGATTCCTCGAAGTTGGCATCCTCGATACCATCACCAGAGTCGGCAAGGGCAATACGTGTGGCATCAGCACCGAATTTGCCGACAGCCTGTTCGATGGTCAAGAAGTTTCCGGTACTCTTGCTCATCTTTTCACCGTTCAACATCAAGTGACCGTTGACACGCATGCTCCTAGGCCAATTATAGTGCTTGAAGAGAGCGGCGTGAATATACAAGTTGAAGGTCAAGTGGTTCTGGATGAGATCCTTTCCGGAGGTACGGAGATCCAGAGGATACCAGTAGTCGAACTGGCGGCGGAGGGTCTGCAAGGCCTTCTTATCGATGGTGGTCTCGAAGCCAAGATCATTCCGCTCACGGCGGTCGAAGACATAGTCCCAGACATCATCGGTCATCTGTTCAGGCTTGATGCCAAGAGGGCCAACCTCCTTGCCGAACAAGTCCTTGTGGAGCAAGTGTGCAAAAGTGTAGTAGGCCTGGTAAATGGTGGAGTCCGACAGGGATTCGACCATGACAGACTTATCCCAGGGAAGCTTCGTTCCGAGGCCGTAGCTACGAGCGCAGGCCCAGTGGCTCAGCCAGTTGATTACCTGTACGAAAGCATGCTTAGCCTCTGGATAGTAAAGCTCAAGGTCACCGTTGATGTGATCCAGGACCTGCTTCGCCCATGCGCCCTCTCCACCGTTCTCCTCAGTGCCGTAGTTCATGTACCACTGATCCAGGAGAGCAGCGACACAGACGTCGGAGCTACGGCTGATGACCAGACCATCCGGCTCGCCATAGTTGAAAGCATCGCCAGCCTTCTCCAACTGGTTGCGGACTAGGACCTTAGCCTCAACGACCGGCTTGCCTTTGAAGTCACCACACACCATAGTACCTTTATAGTAACCCTCCTTGTAAGCCTTCTCTTTGGCCTCCTCAAGTTTCTTAGTGTCCTTGGGGGACTGAATCTTGAGCTCTTCAACCAACTTCTGAGCTGTGAACTGTCCATAGGTTGGGGTATCGATGATTGGGATGATCTCCTTCTCGACCCATTCCTTCTGGATTCCGTAGTACTCGGCCTTCTTGGCCAAATCAATTACGGTGGCATAATCATCAGGCGAGTCGCTGGGAACGCAGGTGACGACGGCAGTACCCTTGGTGTCCTTGACAGTCTCCATGGGCAAGATTCTCACGCCTTCACTGTGAACGGACATGGGTGCGTTGACAAGGGTCCCAATGGCATCTTTGCCCTCAATTTCAGCCACCTTAGGATACACCCCCCATTCAGGAAAGATGCCCTGGTAAGACATGTTGCGCGCAGCACGCTCGCTGCAGACAAAGTACTCGTTGTCGTGGACCTTGAAGATTCCGTACTTGAGATGGGGGCCGACGAAGCAGCATGTTTGTCCGTACATCGTCTCCGGGCGAAGAGTGGCCGGGATGAAGTAGACGTTGGCACCCTCAGGGAGCTTTCCCTCGAGGATCTTCTTGGCGGGCTCAGCCCACTCCTTGACCTTTAACTTAAGAGCAGTGTACTCCTGAACTGTTACACCTTCACCAGACTGTCGGTCGTGATCCAAACAGGCCTGACCGTCCTTGGGGCTGTAAATGGTATATCGCTTTCCGAACTTGATCTTATCCATTTCTTTCAGCCTCCTCATCTGCCACTGAACAAAGGAATCATAATAGGGGTTGGCATCAGTTGTAACAAACTGTCTCCGCCAATCTATCCTCGCTCCAAAGCTGGTAAGATCACGGACAGCCAGAGGAGGGAAGAACTTGATCCAGTAGTATGGGTCTGCAAACTTCTGGATCTCCTCGACGGGAATGCCAAGAGCAAGCATAATCTGGAACTGATATTTGGTCTTGACATTCTTAGCAGCGGCCTTCCCCTTCTTCGCCTTGAACTTGCTAAGGTCGGTTTTCGTCTCAGCCTGCGTAGGAGCCGGTGGAATACCGCCCGCATCAGCATCCTCAAGGATATCCTCAACCGGGCAGTTCTCGAACGTAGGGCCAAACATTTCAATCTCACGGACCAACTTATCTGCACAAGCCTTGATAGGCATACCAGTCACATGATAACCCAACGGGAAGAGGGTCCTCTTGCCCTGCATCCTGGCAAAACCCGCCGTGAACTCCGCCTTGGAGGAAGTAAAGCTGTGGCCGGCATGGAGAGTACCATTCATGTAGGGGTAAGCAAAAGTGCCGAAGAATTTGGGATGCTTCTCGTGCATCTGCTCCCTTGTAGTTGTCTCGAAGGGCATCTCCTCCAGCGAAGGAGCATCGGGCTGGAACACGCCGTTCTCTTGCCATTGCTTCTGGAACCTTTTCTCAGCCTCAACGAGAGTATCTCTCTTTTCCGTGTTTTCAAGCTTTAGAGTCTAGATTTGGGTTTAGTATGTGGGGTAAAAGAGCATTCGACATTGGAGTGTAATGCTCACATTCTTGGAGCTATCATTTGGGTCCAAAACCTGAAGAGTCGCCTGAACCGCATTCCTCACGGGAAGGCTCTGGGGCGCTGGGACCTCCGCCATGTTGGCCTCTTTTGTCGAATAGATTCGGTGCGGGGAAGTCTCAATAAATTTCGAGCGAGCGGGCAGATACCAAGCTATCCTTTGAGGGGGACTTTCTTGTTGGTTTCTGAGCGTGAGGTTTCAAGTCTTGCGATTTACAACTTGTTGCCACCTAACAAGTCTCTGGAAGTTTGATATTCGAAGTTTTCCGTTGGACGGAGTCATTTTGTCGAAAGTGGTTCCCAGTGCCAAGACGTCCGTGCGCTAATGTCTCGGACCGCGATCCATCCCTAAACGGAACTTCAACCATCTCGACTTTTGAGAGTTGAACCTCTTCAGTAGGTCTCCCAAACCTGCCACCAAAACACACGCGCGCCAGCCATATCGAACATGTCGTCCTTCAACTCGCTCTTCCGCAAACTCTTCCGTCTGGGCCCGCAAATCCCGCAAAAGCCCTTCAACCACAACCGGAACCCCTTCAAAGCCAAGAAGCCCTGGCCTCCAGACATGTCCAAGATGTCGCATACATATCAATTCCGCCTCGAGAAAAAATACAAGAAGCGGCTAGCCATGAAGTGGCTAAAACCAGGTTGGATGAAGTGGACGAGAATTGCGCAAATCGGTGTGCCAACGGCTGTGCTGATTTATGGAGTGCTGTTTATGGACTTTAGTAATGATCCGCTGAATCGGGGTGGGGAGCAGCCGTTTCAATGGGTGAGTAGGACATTCTTGGTGGATTCTGGAGCAGTACTGATAGATGATGGTAGATACGAGGAAAGTTTTGGGGCGCCTTGGATAATATATGGACGCCTGCGCCGGAGCGCCATACTCAGTTCAAGACCGCCAATCTCAAGGAGGCGCCGTCGAAATGAACAAAGACAATACGATATCCCTCCTCTTTTCTCTGAAGGCCTTCCTTTGATGTGTATATAGCGATTGTAAGAATAGAATAGCGTAATTCGAATGACTCTGGAACACCATGGGTGATCAAAATATTTGGACAATATATATTAACACTGGAATATACTATTCAGTGGTGGAAATGGGTGCTTGAAACTTTCATAGAATGACAACGTTAACTTTGAGCCATTGCCGATCACTACTTTCCACGCACATTGTCAAAGACTGGCAGTGGTGTATATAACAAGAACAGACGCTATGGCATGCTGAAAAGGCACTACATCGTTCCACTCATCAAAACAATATTTCTCCCTAGCAACCGACTGCTCAACCAAGTGCTACACAATTTACACGTCGATCAGATTCTCCTCTCGCTGTCCCTGCGTCTCACCATTCGTATTATCCCTGGTGTCCTTGTTTCCCTTCCTCTCTTTCCTGCTCTCCGCCTTCCTCTGATAGTACTGGTCCAAAACCTTAGCGGGGATACGGTTGAGTAGCTCCTTGGGGAAGATCCTGAGCAAACTCCACGCGAGATCTAAGGACTCAAAAATGGTCCTAGACTCATAGGCAGACTGCGAGATAAAGGTCTTTTCGAACTTATCGAGGAACTCAAGGGAAAGTTTGTCTTCCGAAGAAAGAGCTTCTTCACCGACGACAGCTTTCATGGCGGCGGCGTCACGACCAATAGCATACTTGGCATAGAGCTGATTGGACACGTCGCCGTGGTCTTTCCGTGTACGACCTTCGCCGATGGCAGATTTCATAAGACGTGAAAGAGAGGGAAGGACATTGATGGGTGGGTAGATGCCCTTGTTGTGGAGCTGACGATCAATGAAGATCTGGCCTTCGGTGATATAACCTGTCAAATCAGGAATGGGATGGGTGATGTCTAAAAATTCATTAGCAAGTATCTAATCAAGAAGGAAGGTGGGGGGTCGCACCATCGTTAGGCATAGTCAAAATAGGAATCTGGGTAATGGAACCGTTACGGCCTTCTACACGTCCGGCTCTCTCGTATATGGTAGACAAATCAGTGTACATGTAACCAGGGTAACCACGTCGTCCTGGAACTTCTTCTCTGGCTGCAGAAACCTCACGAAGAGCATCACAGTAGGATGACAGATCTGTAAGAATGACCAGGACGTGCTTCTCGAGTTGATAAGCGTAGTATTCGGCGGTGGTAAGGGCGAGACGGGGCGTGATGATACGCTCGATCCTGAAAGATGTCAGTCAAATGAGGGGTCGCCGCCATGTGAGGAGAGCGAGACTCACGTTGGATCATTCGCCAGGTTCAAGAACAATGTAACACGTTCCATGCTGCCGTTCTCTTCAAAATCTCTTGTGAAGAAGCGACTAGTCTCCAAGTTGACACCCATGGCACCGAATACAATCGAGAAGTTCTCCTCGTGTCCATCATGTACGTCCTTTGTGGGCTTCCCTACAAGACTAGCCTGTCGGCAAATTTGAGCGGCGATTTCGTTATGCGGAAGACCTGCCGCGGAGAAAATGGGGATCTTTTGACCACGCGCGATGGAGTTCATGGTGTCGATGGCTGATATTCCAGTGGAGATCATTTCTTCGGGGTAGACCTATGTAGTGTCAGCTAGTCCAACTGGGGGAGCGATATAATCCACATACTCGAGAATATGGGTTAATAGGACTGCCGTTGATATCCAAGTAATCCTCCGCAAGCACCTTGGGTCCCTTGTCAATAGCACGACCGGACCCGTCAAATATCCGACCCAGCATGTCCTCCGACACACCAAGCTTGAGGCTGTGGCCTGTGAATTCGACTTTCGTCTGCAACCGTCAGATATGTTGAGGTTCATCGGACAGTATGACGTACCTTCTTCACATCAATGCCGGAGGTGCCTTCGAAAACCTGCAGAGTGGTAAGGATGGAATTCTAAAAGAGTACAGAATATATCTACCTGGACGACGGCTCTGTTTCCTTTGGTTGAAGTTAGTAGGTGTAAAGATGTTTTGGATGAGAGTCACTTGTACCTCTCGCTTCAAGAACTTGTCCAGACCGTTCAGAGCCATCGGGTAGCGTCAAAGAAACAATCTCGTTGTACTTTGGAAATTTGACCTATTGCAACAGCTTATAAGCTTCAAGCTCGACCAGATTTTGGGTTTGGAGCACCAACACTCTCAAGAATGACCAATGGTCCATTGACGCCGCCGATGGTATTGTACCGTATCCGTGGCTGGACGGACATCATGCGGGGGTCCACAACGTCAGGCATGGTTGCAGGAGGCTGAATGTCCTGCGCAAAACTTCCGATTTGCGTGTAATAACTGCTGAAGCTTCAACAGTGGGTGAAAGAGTTGCTTCGTGTCGGCAGGTAGCTGTGTAGTTGAAGTGGGAGGCAGCTCTGACCAGGATGCGGAGAGCTTGACGTTCCAAGGTCCGGCACGTGGTTGGCTGCGTCAGTGCGGGAGATGATGTAAGCACTGATAAGCTAATATATGAGATTCCAGCCGGTAGAAATCGAAGTGCAAAGCTGATGAGCTGTTCGGGGCACAAAACTTAAGAAATTCACAGCTACTATCGTGTCTTACCTATAGATTCTCCTCTCGTAAAAGATCCTCTAGAAAACCCGGTTGACCAGCTAGTTGGATTTGTCAAGGAAATTTGTGAGAAAGGTGAATCTACATGTAAGATACAGTACTCTGAAGGGGCAAACATGTAGGGAACTATTGCAATCAGCTCGAAAAAGCAACTGTCAAGTGCAGTCGGCATTGGATTTGCAGTGCATGAGAATAGAAGCCGAGGAATCAAAAAGCTATTGGAGAAGCGGTGTGGAAGTTCATGTTATGCAATTTCTATTTATCTATCTAGATAATTCGATCCCTATGTCCTTTCCGTGCGGAACGCAACAGCATAATATATTCTACCCATTACCAGATCGTACATCAAGCGAAGGGGTGAGTGGCAAGCATCCTACTAGGAGCTCAAATTGCTCAGGACGGCATACAAAGTAGAATCTGTTGCAAACAAACATTAGCAGGAAGAATCGAACACCGAAAAAAAAACATTGTGCTGAGTGAAGGTAAAATCAGACATCCAAGGAAGGTATTAGCTTTCATCGCCGTCTGAAATAGGTTCGTGGCGACGGCTCGAGTGGAAACTGCGAATAGTATGGAAAATTCATCATGGAAAGAGGATCATGAAAGAATGAAATGGGTGGACTGACCAGAGGATGAGCTCATTCTCGTATTCTTGCTGCAGTATCCCAAGATTTCCAGGCCTTCAGAAAACCGATCCAATGGAACGGCAGTACGCAATGTGGAAGATTTGCGCGAGGTCAGATTATGGGAGGTAGTACCTAATCCCTAGGTCATACATCTGTATGTTTGTTAGCTTCCTGGGTCGTGTCCGAATGTGAAAACTGTAAACAGGATGGGTAGGAATGGTCAGACGAAAGTACTGGCAAGTAGCAGGTACCCTGCGAGAGGTACCCGGAACAGCGTAGATTTCTTCAAGGTCGACTCTGTTGGGAAAAGAAGTAGATTGAAATATCATCATTCCAGAGGCGGAAAGCCGAAAGAAAAAGAGACAAAGCTTACCAGAGTGTTAGTGAAGAAGAAGCGCCAACTCCTATACGGAGGAACTAATGACTCTCAGCCAGCATCTGCAGCGCAAAATACAATTTGCATGATAGGCAAAGGCATACACCCGAAAGCAGAGGTTGAAGGAGAGGAGAGGTGGTTGTGAGGAAGAAGTGAAGAAGAAGCTCGTGTGTCGAAAGAAAAGTTCGAGGTCACTCCGGTTTAGCGCCTCACGTGCTCGTCTCACTAAGATGCGGGCTTGGCAGTGTAAGATTCGCCTCACCTCCAACTTTGTGACCAATAGAAAGTGAGAGCTCCCGCTCATCTGGCACTTTCTATTGGATGTATGAAATCACGAATCTTTACGCGTATTACGGTAATATTGCAGATTTTCAGTGCAGTCATTACTTTCTCCCACAGAGGACGTTGCAGAAAAAAAAAAAAGGCTGCAATGCATTTTCTAGAGATCTCCTCCAGTGTCGCTCATGGTCATCGTTCAGACATATCACCTTTTTGGAGCAGTTTGAGTATTGCAAAATTCAGGAGGCGGCGGGCATATATTACAGCCCAGCCATCTTTCCCGAACGCCAAGGTATCGAAAGCCCCCCTTTAGGCCAGCGGATCGACCGCTCTCTCGCTCGCCCACCGGACGGCTTCCCCCCAGGCATGCGCCAGCGCCCATCTTCAACCACGACACCACCATCATCATCACTGCCCGCCAACTCCACCACAGCACGGCCGTCGAAGCCCTACAGTCCCTCGCGAACAGCTCTCTACGAGTTGCACGCTCTGTAGACGACGCTGCCGCTCCCATTGCCCGACTGTCCCCGCCCGCACTACATCTCCTCCCACCGCTTCGACGAGCGGACGGATGCGCGAGACTGCATACACCAACTCGGCGCCATACCCGGTCGCTCTCCTTCGGACCCTTTCTGCCCTGTGTTGATTGTGTCGCGCCTTATCCTCTCGACATATCGGCCACATAACCCGCTATCGCATCTCAGCCCCGGCAGCTGCCGGTGGACATCCATCTCAAACTTGCTTGAAGGCTGTGCCAACCTGGGAGCACATCCACAGAGCAGAACGGGCTAAACCGCGTCTCCATTGTTGTTATAAGAGGTAGAACCCCCATCACGTGTGGACATTTGATTCTTTTGGGGTCCTCGCAAACACTATCGGATATTCCCCGACTGTATCGGCCATCTGACATACTTAACATTTCCGGTTATGTACATCCTGTGAGAGCGACGACGCGCTCCCGAAGACACTCGTTGGATACCGGATAATCTGAGTCAACATCTCTCTTGACTATCGGCTCTTGACATCTCGATCGCAACCGTCGGCCGTGGCAGTAATTCTATCCTCGGAGGGATTCTGACGTATTGGGCAGCCAACAAGATGATGGCCCAAAGCTATCCACATCATGTCGGCATGCAGCATCCCGTAATGCCTCATGGTCAACCTATGCCGGGACCGGGACCTACACCTGGCCAGCCGATGGGGCAGGCCATGCAAATGCATCCAGGTGTATCAGGTCCAAATGGTCCGCATGTCAGTCAATCAGGACCGATGATGGGAATGCAGCCTGGGGTTGGGCCTAGTGCTCATGCCTTATCCCATCTCACTCCCGGCCAGGCACATATGTTCCCACAACAACACCATAATATGCAAGCAAGTAAGTTATGGGTTTCACCCGTTGCTACATCCGTGCCTACAGAGACAGAGAAATTAATGACAGATACTCAGTGAACAACCCAGCTCTCCTCCAGCAGAGGACAGCGCAACAAGCCTTTCTCCAGCAGCAGCATCAACGACAGATGCTAGCTCAACAGCAGCAACCAAATGGGATGGGGATGGGGTTCCCGAATGGCATGAACCCGCAAATGGCTGCTCAACAGCAAATGGCCGCTATGCAGGCTGGAATGCAGGCTGGTCAGTTTCCTATGAATATGGCCAATATGACTCCTCAAATGCGGCAACAAATTCAACAGCAACAGACGATGCAGCACCAACAGCACGCGGCTCACAATCCTCAAGCACAGGCACTTGCCCAAGCACAGGCACAGGCACAGGCCCAGGCCCAGGCCCAAGCCCAAGCCCAGGCACAGGCACAAGCAGCTCAGGCACAAGCTCAGGTCCAGGCGCAAGCGCAAGTACAAGCACAACAGCACCATATGCAGGCACAAGCAATTGCAATGCAACATGCAGCTTCTCAGTCCAGTAACCAAAGTCAACCTGGGAATCCAGGGCCACCGACAACTCAGTCACAACAGGGTCCCATGCGCCCTCCCTCCGCCATGGGAGGACCCCATCAAGGTCAAGCATCACCAGCTCCACAACCAAATCCGCAACAGATACCGCCACAACAATCACAACAGCAACAACAACAACAACAACAGCAACAACAACAACAACAGCAGCAGCAGCACCAACAGCAGCAGCAACACCAGCAGCACCAGCAACAGCAACAGCAGCATCAGCAGCAGCAGCAGCAGCAGCAACAGCAACAGCAACATCAGCAGCAGCAGCAGCAGCAGCAGCAGCAGCAGCAACAGCAACAACAACACCAGCAACAACAACATCAGCAGCAGCAGCAACAGCAACAGCAACAACCACAACAACAGCACCAGCACCAGCACCAACAACAACAGCAACAGCACCAAGGTCCCCAACCCCAACAGCAGGCGCAAGGTCAACCCCAGTCCCAAACCATGCCGCAGCAACCGAGCCAGCCTCCACAGAATTTGCAGATACAGCAACGAAATCCAGCAATGGTTCAGCGAGATCCTCGCCAGGCCGCAATGTTGCGTCAACCAGGTTCAGCAAGTGGCCAGGGGGTCTTGAGACTAATCAATTTTGTAGACAACCTCAGTCAATTCAATGTAAGTATAGCAGCGAAGCGAAAAGGAGTTCTACTAACAAACTTGCAGGCCAGCCGAACCGTGAATTCTTTGAATCATTGGGGTGATTTCGTTAACAAATTCTTCACAACAGAAGGGAGGTTTGATCACTCATTACACCACAAGGTGGACAGGAGAAACAAACAATTCACTATTGTCCATCCTGCTCTACCTCGATACTTTAAAACTATGTTCGACAGTGACCTCGACAGCCTCCAAATCACGATAGATGGAACGAAGGAGACTCCTGTTCCGCTAGAAAGGGGAGGAGGCTCCATGGTTATGACGGAAAGAGCCAAATTCATTTATGTGTATAAAACCGGAGTCTATGTTAGTTAATTTTTCTGAGTGGATGGCGCAAACTGACAACCTGCAGGTCATTTGTCCCGGAAAGTTGACTGCTTTCTTTCCAGCAAACGAAAGGATGAACCAATTGATCTTTGAAGTCCACGACCATCAACAGTATATCCCTCGGGCAGCATTAGAACGGTTATTCAGTCAACCATCACCGAGTCAACTGAGTCAGACACACTCTCCACGGATGAATAAGGGATCCGCCAAACAGCGCGCCCAACAGCAACGATTAGTAAAACCTGAGCCATCAGAGCCATCACTAAATCTGTCCGATCTCCCTCAGGCCCCAATATGTGATTGGGGAATTCCTGCCCGGCTCTTGACCTATCTTGAGGTGCGTATTTGAATTTGAACGCACCTTTGTTTTCTTCGATTCTTACTCGTGACTAGGTATACGAGACAATGGAAAACATGGAAGGCCTCATGGCTTACTTCAAAGAGAATACTTACACCCCAAGCGAGGCATTAACCCATTTGGTAGCTGAAATGTCTGCTAACCCTGCGTTGCAGCAACAAGCTGCAGTAAACCAACAGGGCCAAAATCCTCAGATGCTCCAACAGCAGGCCCTCCAGCAAGGGCAGAATATGCCACCAGGCGTTCGGACACCCTCTGGACCAGGGCAGCTAGGAGGACCCCCCACGCATCAATTCATGTCGCCTGCCATGGCGAATCTTGGCCTCCCAAACGCCATGAACGGTTCACCCCATCTGCTGCAGCAAAACCACACACCCTCACCAGCAGGAGGGCATAATATGGTCGCTCAACACAGCCAACAGGGTACGAATAGTTCTGTTTCCGCAAGTGCAAACACCTCCCCGAACGTCAATAACAAACGGCGGCGGAGCACCGCCAAAAATGAGGCTGACGACGGAGTCGAAGTCAATGGCGCTCCAACTGGCAAGGTCAAGCAAAGCCCACGTGTGGGGGGCAACAAAAGGATGAAAGCTGGCTGAGTTCCCTCTCTCACTTATCAGCTTCTCAACTCCGGGTTTTACCACCCGACTCCTAAGCTTGTCGACCTCGATACCCACTTGACCGATACCACGTAATATTTGCATCCCTTCCTCGCATCCTGGAAATACCCCAAACCGGACCTTGCAATAATCTTGCTCTTATAAATCTCTCTCCTCGGTTTGGTAGGAAATCCCTTCTCGGCACTTGTATAGCGTGGCGTTCACGTCTTTTTTCCAACATTCTTATATCCCCTACCTCTCCTATATTCATATCTCTCACTGGCGGAATCTCTAACAAATAGGAGGCAGGCAGGCATCTCTTATCTTTTATCCCGTGTATGCGGAGTACATTGGCTTTTTTACGATTATTCTTATTTCGATAAGGAGCATATTCCTCGTCCCCATTTACTTTTATTTTTTCTGCCTTTTTGATATTCTTCAATATCCCGTTGGTATATTTTTATCGGCAATTGCATTTTGGATTCTTTGCTGAGACATAGGGGGAGGGGACGCTTTTGGAATATGGTGTGGGTTTAGTTGCATAATTTCTTGTATATTATGGTGGAGTGAATACTTGCGACGCTTTATGGAGGGAGAGGGAGATTCTTCTTTATTAAAAGAGTGGTGGGGAACATGGCTATGTTTAGATGTGTTGTGGATATTATTTACACGGAATCAAGACGTTATGACTTCAACCCTCATTTCCTATCTCAAGCCTTGCCAAAAGCCCAGCCCCTCGCTCGCTCTCTCACTCCTTTCCTCCCGTGCGTCGCAACAATTCTCAGACATCCCTATGGCCTTCCCCTTATCACCTACGACTCTACGGAAACAACTGCTCCGGCTAACTCTTCCCTGGTCGTCAAATTCCCACGCTCCGTCTTCACATTCCTTTGCCCCTAATAAGCACTCCGCCAATCTCGCACTTCATCCAAAATATAGGGCATTTTGCTGTTCCGGCCCTATGCCACTCTTATCGATTTTCGAGGGTTGCAAGCTTTGTGCCATTATGGCAAGAAAAGATCCTAATAGATACACCATGGCCCCAACCTCAATCAAACCAACCTCTAACCTTCTTGGTTAAGCATAACTGGTACACCCCAACCCTTTCAGTATACTCAGAGTATGAATTGCAATGCGCATCAGGTGCTCAGAAGAAACCAAGGAACCAAAGGTTTCGCCACCTTCGAGGCGCGTAGCCCATTCCAGGGCGTTAGAATCTTTCGAAATTGAACCTGCGTTTAACGAGTATATCGATAAAGATGCAACTCTGCAATTCCCGTAGGAGGAAGTTCATAAACATAACAAGGAAACAGCCATGGGTGAAAGATACAATCCTATTAAGTTGGGCGCCTCATGAAGAAGAGGATAACTATCGTCTTTTTGAGCTCAGTGGTGTACTCTTAAAATGAACGTCTCTAAAATTTGGAGATTCAGTTAAAGAATGGCGGTATTCAATTGCACTGGACGCATCACATCACAGTCAATTCACCCCTACCACTATTACCAAGCAATCCCATTTCTCACCGAGCTGTACTCTAATACCAAAACCACAGTTTCTTTCGCACGTCCAAAGAAACTAACTCTAAACATGTTCAAATCCCAACGTCTCATCTCATCTACAAGCTCAAGGATCACTATCGGAAGCCGGGCCGTCAAAAGATCAACCCAACAAATAATCAATCCACGACCTGAAGAATCCCATATATTGGGTCCTCCTCCTATAAAATGCTATAAATGAATGCCAACAGCCACATGTGAGTAATCCGACAGCAGTTTTGTGTGTTGGGAAGGAGGTGTCTATAAACATCTAAAGCAGTTAATAAATTCACATTCGCTTAGTAATAGTAATACTAATAACATGAGTTGCGCAATATGAATGTGATCTTGTCAAAACTCTAAACTCCCCTCAGTTCCCTAAATACATTCCATGTGCCCTCATCATCTCCTTAGAATATCCTCTTCTTTCTCGCTTCCAGTTCGTGTATGTAGAAGTGGAGATATCTCGATACAAGGATAGCAAATAAAAGGTAGTTTATACACCCGCTGCAGCAACCGTCGAGTTTTAAACCCTTCCTGAGTAGGTAGGTTAAACTAACTAAAGTGAGCATTCGGCGGGAATAGCCGGGTGGGTGACTAACTAGGCGGTAGGGGAGCGAAGGAGAAGAGATAATATGACGTATAGAGTCGGGCAGTTCGGAACGGAGTGCGTAGGTAACTGGATAGGAGATGTGAGGGGTGTAAAATAGGTAGGGTTGAGCTATGGGAGTGACAATGGTTATGTAAGCGGTGGGGTAATTTGGGGAGGAGGGCGTACAAGGAGGGTGAGGGGAAGTGTTATAGGAAACTAAGAGTTTGATATAGCATACGGGTAAGTGAAGCCAATAGGATTGATATAATGCTAATTCAATTTAACGTGCTACCCGGTCCTCAATCTGGGGTATAGACACGCTATATCAATACTTAGCAAAGTAAAACCGACTCTAGAGGAGTGCCCCCTCTAGAGCCCAACCCCTTTGCCTTCTCCTTACCTTATACCATTCCAATCTAGCTATGGTGAGTGTAGTATTGATATAAGCAAAGCTTCCCCCTGTTAATTTCCAAATGCTGCTCGCAAGGATAAATAGTTTATGTTATACCTAACCTTGTCAACAATTGCAATTGATCCTCATATATCTCTAGGAAGCACAGGTTCGGTAGAATTAATATTTTCAATGTAAGATACCAAAGATTATATTCTAGAAAGGGTAGATAAAAGCAAGAGCGCGATTCTAGTCCGCCGAAAGTTGAAACAGCATCCATGTCATGTACATAGGTTAGCTGAGCTTTAATGCGCAAAACGGAAATCCAGTCTAGAAGCTCAAGTTAGTTTCTGCAAGGAGTCGATAGTCTTTTGGGAAGAAACTTACCGTTTATTTCCCTTATCCGTCGTGGTTTCTAAGTAGACCTGCTTATCCTCTTTCGACATGGAACTCCAAATTCTCTCTCGTTTCCTGAAGTAGCAGGTTAGCACAACCTCCCTAATTCACTTCAAACACGGGAACTTGCCTATTGATATTGACATAATACGTCTTTGCCCCAATAAATAGCACAAAATTCAGCGCCGTAATCCCAATCAACACCTTATTTCCCCTCCTATAAAGTGGCTTATCATCTTCGCGATAAATATTCTGACTAATCAAATTACTCGCCTGCACCGACATATTATAAACCGCGCTCGCTACGGTCCTGGTCCGCACCGTCCCCGCATTCCTACTGGTAATAGCAACGAGGATAGGGTGGATGTAAGGGTGTCCGACGAGGAGCGTAGATATGGTCCATTTGGCCCAGTGCGAGGCGTGCGCAGGTATGTATTCCAAAGCGAATAGAAGCGGGAAGGCCCAGACTTGCGAGACCATGGACACGATGAAGCGGTTGTTCCATTTTTCGGACATCCAAGTCCAAAACAACAACTGTAAAATAAACAGCACGTATGCCGGAATCGTAAGCAGATTGGTCTGGAAGGTGTCGAAGCCGATGGATTTGAGTTGAAGGGTGAGGTAAGACGTCATTGGTGTGGTGGGGATCAGCCATGTTAGACCGATGATGTAGATCGGGTACATGTGGAAGTCTTTGGCGCATTCCCAGAGCATGGGGAAGGAGAGGGCTTGCCGGTTGTGCATGTCGCCTTTGGAGGGGTCGTCGCGGAGGATGCGGTTAACCACTGCGAGGGGTTAGAGTGATGATGGAGAGAATATGAAGGTGATAGGGGCAAGAAGATAAAAGAAAGGGACAAGGGAAATCCTACTGATCTTCTCTTCACGCTCATTGAACCATCCGTCTTTGCCGCGGAACTTGGACTTGGTTTGGGTAGGTGAGGGGGGTAGATAAAACCAGGAGATTACTCCGATTATGCCTGTTAACATGCCTTCGAGGGCAAAGAGCCATCGCTTTAAGCTCCAGTCAGCCTAGACCAAACATTTCCTCGGAGCAAGGGACTTACCCAACCTTCCAAACCATGGTGGCCACGTAGGCGGAGGATACCATAGGCGAAGAACGCAGAGACAATGTTTGTAGATTGGTAAGAAACCCAGAACCAACTCAATCTTCCTGGCAGTTCATATCCAGTGTAGAAGTAGCTGAGGTAGAGAATATTGTCCGGCTGAGAGAATGTCAGTAACCGGTAATGGTAGGGGTTGTTTCAGGTAGTGGGTTTTTACAATAAATCCACCTTCGATCAGTCCTAGAAGGGCGCGGGTGGCAAAGAAAGAGCTTCGGCCGCTCAGAAATGCTTGCATACTTGCGATCAGACTCCAGGAAACCTGTTTTACATGTTAGCCCCGGAACTTTCTTGAATTTCCGAGACATTTACCATCTGGATAGGGATCCAGTTATCGGGGCCCAATTTCTTACTAATCAACTGTGATGGGAGTTCTGCACTCAGAAAGCAGAGGTAGAATATAGTTTGGCCGTAATTATAGTCATTAGTGTTGAGTTTCAGATCCTTAAGCATGTTGTCGCTCAGTGCCTGGGAGATATTGCCTCGATCCAGTTGCAGAGCAAAGAACATCAAGCACACCCAAGAGCAAATCCTTTTGTCAATCTGAGCCGACGTCAGTTGAATATTCATCGGTTCAAGGCTCAGTGATTGATTCTCATACCTTCCTCACAATCTTCCTTTCCTCTTCCGGCTCCCAATCAAACTTTGGATCATACCGATGATATCCTTCGTAGGACTCAGTGGGCTTGTAGAACGAGGTAAATCCACTGGTAGCGAAAGTAACTCCGTCTCTGGTGCTGGATGTGGTACTAGAGCCCTCGAGCTCGTTGACATCGTAGTCAGTCTTACCGATATCTGAGATAGTCTCTTGAATGACCCCCATGTTATCAGATTGATGCGGTAGAACAGTCAGATTTGTTCGTCGATGCCTTCAGATGGAGGATACCCTTAGTTATATTAAGTCTCTTTATAACGTGAACTGTGCGATGCTCTCGAAGACGTGATATTTCCTTCCAGGACGCAATCCTCTGGGATAAGCAGGGTTCTGGAACTATTCCGCATGATACACAACTACCTCTCTACGTAAGAGCGACATAAATGTGCGTCTATTCTCGAATAGTACAATTCCACAGGTACCCCAGAACCCTTTAGGCGTGCGGGCGTTGACTGGGCTGAACCAGATCACAAGCGAGACCGACATTATCAGGCCAGAATCGATGTTGCTTCTGCTTGCCAAAGCACGCAAAAGTGATGTTCCATAACGAATAGTAATAGGAGGGGAGAAAGCTCGATTGTTGGAGCTGATTGGTGTTATTGTAAAGGTGTATGGTGTTGAGAAACCATGGAGGTCTCGCGTAGGTATTCGCAGAACAAGGAGACAATGGCGTGATATGCCGGGGGCTTGACAACATACACCTCTTTCAACTCCAACCTCGCAAACCATATACACTTGCAAATAAGCGCAAAGAACATCTCGGGAATAATTATAAATAATGTGTTAACTCTAAATGCAAAGAACACAGGTCGATATACCATGAACAATTACCACTAAGACTTGGCAAACTTGAAGAAACTTTGACTTACGTACGATAATAGAAGTAGTAACAGTATGATACCATATATGCACGCTTGATGCCATTTATGTAGGCGCCGATTGCCCAGAAATGGGCAAGAGTACGTTCAGTGGCTGTGTTCCCCACGCTCTGGATGCAGGATCGTCAGGTGGCTAATGGCAGTTCTCCAGCTTCGGTGGTTCGAGGAAGCATGCCATCTGAACCAAAATGAGGGGTTCGAAGATGGTATGCCGCTTTATCCGACCAAATATCGTATTGTGGAGGGGTAATCTTTTGGAAAATCAGATATAAAGAAGTTTCGCAAGACAATTGGAATTGTAGATACGTTAAATTTCACTGGCTTCACATTACCAACGTTCACTATGGCTCCTGCTCTTGTTGATACACCTCAAGTTGTCCCGGTGGGCTTCACCAAAAGTGGCAATGGGGAATATAAGGAAGCTTTCGCTGCTGGTCCCAAGCATTATAGGCCAGATGCTGAACTGAAGGGAACGGAGAAGCAACCGCCAGCCAAGTATCCAAAGTACCTCCCTACCTGGACTGACAAGACGTAAGTAAATTTTTCACCAAATAATCTCCATAAACTTACCTTGCTACAAGGTATCCTCCACTTGAGCTGTTCGAACACTACGAACATGGGAAGGATGCGGATCCATCTTTCCCCAACCTTCTCCAGGATGCAACTGTCGTCGACTTGACTGCAAATATTGGAGCTGAGGTCAATGGCGTACAGTTGAGCAAGTTGACCGATAAGGGCAAGGACGAATTGGCTTTGTTCGTTGCTCAGAAGAAAGTCGTCGGTAAGTCTAGACCAGCTCTTTCAAGCCAATTTGATACTGACTTCTAACAGCCTTCCGTAATCAGAATTTTGCCGACATCGACATCAAAGACGCCCTCGAGATCGGCGGATACTTCGGCCGCCATCACATCCACCCAACCTCCGGCGCCCCTGAAGGCTACCCAGAGGTCCATCTCGTTCACCGAGGCGCTGATGACACAACCGCGCGGGACTTTTTCGAAGAACGGACTAACTCCATAACATGGCACTCCGATGTGACATACGAGAAGCAACCTCCAGGCACAACCTTCTTGTACCTTTTGGACGGGCCAGCAGCCGGAGGTGATACTCTGTTTGCTAATCAGGCTTTGGCATACCGGCGGTTGTCTCCTGAATTCCGGAAGAGGCTTCATGGCCTGAAGGCTGTCCATTCTGCCATTGAGCAGGCCAATACTAGCAAAGGCCGAGGTGGTGTGGTAAGGCGTGAGGCAGTCATGTCTATCCATCCGATTGTTCGGACACATCCGGTGAGTTTATGCGAACTTGTTAACACGATCAACAGGCAGCTAACGAAAATCAGGCAACGGGAGAGAAAGCACTTTTTGTGAACCCACAATGTATATTCCCCTCTGGTTCCCCAGACCGACCTAGCTAATACCCAGCAGTCACCCGCCGGATCCTCGGGTTCAAGAAAGAGGAGAGTGATTTCCTTTTGAAGTTTCTTTATGACCATATTGCCAAGGGCCAGGACTTCCAAGCTAGAGTCAAGTGGGCGCCTGGGACCGTCGTCGTTTGGGATGTAAGTGCCCACAGTTCCTTCTCTTTAACCATTGTTCTAATTGACTATTTAGAACCGCGTCACGGCCCATTCCGCCCTTCTGGACTGGGAAGATGGACAAAGGAGGCATTTGGCCAGGATTACACCGCAAGCTGAACCTCCTTTTGAGACTGATTTTGAGGGATGAGGTCACTTTGCGTTGTTGTTGTCGAGTGTTTTATATATGAATTGAGGTAATCAGGCTGGTTTATGATTCTAATGGTGTATATTGATAAATTTGCTCAACGTTGCGTGGTCTGAAGGCCTAGATTATCAGCTTTCCCATTCCATCCCATTACTCTAATGAAATACCCTGTGTGCCATGAGCTAGACGTAGCAATGACTAATGGCGCGACAAGATCTAAGTCTGAACCGGAAATTATATATTCTCAGTGTTTTGCATTGTTGAATATGGGTGGAAGGTATGCTGTATGTCCGATATCTCAAATTGCATCCTTGTAACTTCAAACGAACGCGGTGTTGTTGCTTAATCCGCCTCCTAAAAGGTTTATAATAGTGAGAGGCCATAAGTATTACTCACTGCTTTTCGACCTATGAGATACCATAGCCAAAGTAAAAATGTTAGAGATTGTGCCCCATCGGCAACGAGATAAAGAAATATAAAGAGCCCATACGTACTAATAAGAAATGTGGAAAGGAAAGGAATAGAAAAGAGAGAGGGGATATTCTGAGCCTATGCGATGAAAATACCTGAGGAAATAGCCAATGTGAGAAAATACAGGAGACGAGACCCAGAAGACTTTAAATGGCGATGTCCATTACCGTTCCGTAAGCACGCCCGGAATGCCATCCCACTCCTAGGACTCCCGAAACAAACTAACTATACCCAAGAAATCAGGAGGCCAAATCCCCAGTAATCCGATTTTCTCTCAGGGTCCTGATGCTCTGTTCTGCTACTCCTAATAATTAATCGGCCAATTCCACCCAATCTGGCCCGTTCATCTCCGTCATATCATTCTCAACGTTCTTATAAAGGAGACCGTTCTTCCGCAAAAAGCCAACATCGGCCCTAGGCACAATCATTTTCATGCTCTGCTCTTCACCCTCACGTGGTTTAGGTGCCTTGTCAAGCGCGGTGACCATTCTATCCCAATCCCCTTCAAAATCTTCACGGATCCTCTGCTCGCAGGTCACGCAGAGACGGAGACCACTATGCCGAGATTAGTATATTGCAATTAGTAACAGAACATAGGCTGAAACACTGACCATCCTGCTTGCATAACCTCCTCACCATGCAGCGACGAGATAAGAGAAGGCTGAGGTGTGCAGCACAGGAATGCCGCGAACTGAAAGCAGTAGCTGCAGAAATGATCTAGCTGCTTTTCCGCCTCATCGTTTCCCGGTTGCACCATAAGAAGCTCATTAACAGCGTCATCCAAATTCTGCTCGCGTCCATTGTCCTTAATAGACACAATCTTATGATTCATCTCGCAAGTTCCAATCTGAATGCGAGAGATAGAGCATTTCTTGCACATACGCGTCGGGTTCTCGCTGTCACTGTGACCGCCCATCAGCTCGGTATATCCGAGGCCGTTGTTCCACTCGATAACCTCGACTTTGCGCTCGAAGTGGCCGACGAAGCAGAACAGGGGGACCTGGCAGAAAGAGCAATCATCGGAGGTTCCGTTTATGGAGTCGAATTGGATGGGGTGGCAAAAGGATGTCCAAATCTTGGTGGTTTTGCCTACATTACCATGCGCGTCTACCATTTCCATGCTCGGGGTCACGGCGCGGGCGACTTCTTGCATTCCGTCATCGGACTCGGCCCAGTCTGCTTCGGTGAAGAAATTGGACCGGGATGGGGTTGCGGGCTCCTCTTCAAGATCATACGCACCCTGTTGCTTTTTCGCCGAATTGGCGGTTCGCTTCTTTTTAGGTCCCACCAGGTTGTCATCTGCGCAGTTGTAAAATGTGCATCCGATTCCCAGACGTTTGCAGTTGATGCAAGGTGGGCTCTTGGCCCCCTTCCGTTTCATAGAGCAAGTCTTGTTCAGCAGTCGACATGCATCACAGGTAGCATGTTCCCCGATTCTGTTCAGGCGCAAAAAGTCCAAGGAAGTGCGTATGATATTATGACCCGGAGGTGGTTTGGTGGAGCAATCACTTCTAGCCTCTTGACACTGACTGCATTGACCAAGTATCTTGGGTTTCATAGCGAAGTCACAAACAGGGCCTTCGGCTTTGCATCGCTGACAGACGTCTTTGACCTTGGGTTCAACGATTAACCGAGACATATTGCCCTCATCGTTGTCGATACAGCTAGCGCAAGGCCACTTGCTTGCTTGCAAGATCGAACAGGTCTGCAAGTATTTGCGGCAACTGATACAGCCGGCAGCGCAAGCATGGCCGGTAAGACCGCCGTATTCCTCTGCAGGATCTGAAATAGGCTCCTGAGATTTGCGACCTGGGGTGCTCTTGCGGATCAAAGGTTTCTTATACTCTGCTTCAGCCTCTTCATCGCTGTCAAGGTCGCTCCAATCCTCTGGCCAATTATCTTCCTCATTAGTGATATTTCGAACGGTATGAATAAGGACGGGACCGACTAGGAGACGGGCGATACACTTCTTGATCTTCTTTTTAGACTGGTTCTTTTTGCCCTTTGCTTTCTTTCTGTTGGCCTTACGGAGCTCACATGCTTCCTTTTCCGGGTCATAATCACCTGATTCGTCTTTGTCAATCCATGTCATTGGAACCTTCTGGGGTTTGGCTTTACGCAAAGCGTATGATATCGGAGCTTGCCCTTCTTCAGGTTTCTCTGAGGCGCATTGCGCAGGGCTTGAGGGTTTCTTTTCGTTATTCAGCTTGCATCGGCCATTGTTTCCAATAATTTCGTGGTAATCGCCACCGTCTTGTTCGCGTGAGAATCCCCTGGGCAGATCTTGCCTGTACAGGTCATCTGTTTCGGTCATTTTGTCACCTTCACCAACGTAGTATTCTTTGGTGGCTAGCTTCGGGACATCTCCGCCAAATAGAGAAGGCTGGATACCCTCCATTCCTTCAGCATCCTGAGGATACGCGTTGCAATTAATGTTGTCCCTGATAGTATTGAAACCCCAGTGCGGCGTGACGCTGAAGTGAGATTGCGTCATCGTAGTGGACGACATGGCGAATAAATTTTACTCGTAAGCAGACTTGGCTTCCAGGAAATTAGGGATTGTTTAGAAAGCGATTTCCACACCAGGACTTACTTCGGGTCAAAAAGGTGACTATGGACTTGGCAGTCATGAACCCGGAAGGGCGCTGTGAGGGTGACTTGGAGTACTGAACGGAGCAGAAGCAAAGACGTGGTTTGGGTCTGAAATTTTGTGACGAGCGCAGAAGAATACCAGAAGGTGAATGAGGGGTATAGAAGGACCTTGAAGGTGGGTGAGAAGTGGAGAAGAATCTTGAGGGTGGTTAAGTAGTGGGTGTAATGCGAGATGGTCGAACTGCTCAAGTGAGTATAAGCCTTTTACTGCCTGAGTATCGACAGGAAAATGAAGCCGCTGAGTTTCATTCTAGGGAATATGGGAAAACGCGTGTTGAAGTGAAGGTTTCCGTAGTGTTGTTAAAGGTGGTCCAATCACTGGGGAGTATCAGGAAGACGTTATATGGGGGAGCGGTGAGGCGTCGGGGGCGTTCTACGTAACTAAAGGTCAGACTCCGGATGTTTATGGGTGCCCCAGGTCGGACATGAGGCAAACTCCGCGAGTGTAAGAATGAGGACGGCACTGCACTGGGAGAAAAGTATTAATATAAGTGCCATCTTGAATGATACTAGTGTGTTCTAAGAAGATTAGTGTCGGATGGCGATCAATGATGAAGCTTGGGATCCACGTTCGTAAGAGAGGGATTCTTTATAGTACCCCTGAGGAACGGTCTGCTAGGAGGAGGGTACCTCGGAAGATGAAGCCACGTGACCGTGAAGGTGACTGATACGATGGGAACTGTCCTTTACCGCTCTTCACGGACCCTCTGACATACTGACCTGGTCGGCTTTTCCGCTTCAGCACGAAATCTTGAGCGCAGCTTTGACTTTGGTACACCGACTGTCGTCTGGATTTCATGATTGGTTTGAACATTTTGACAAGAGACCAATCCGCCTTATACACACTATGCCGTGAGCCAGTAATATTAAAATGTCGTAGAACGGTGTACCGAGTTAACTTCTTCTGCAAAATATGATCGATTTCAGTGAGGAAAGCGGGCGTCATTCGTGGCATTCAGCTTGCGAGGTGCAGTTGAGGTCAAAATAACGCCGAGGAACGGTCGGAGCGGAAGCGCTTAGTCACACAGTGCACGATCCACTTCCTTAAAAATATTCCAATCCGCTTTGGCTCCCACCTTTTTGTTTGCCCTTCATGAATATCAACGATTTTGCCAACGCTTGTGCTCGGCGCTCCCGATGAGAGGATGAGACTCTTTCTGATTCGACATGGAGAGACAGTGGACAATGTAGCTCAGGTTTAGTACGAATTACCCTCTTGCTTGTTCCAAACCACCGCTAACCAGCGCAGTGCAGGAAGCAGAGATTCTGCTCTTACAAACCACGGCTGCCAGCAAGCTACACGTCTGGGTCTATACTTCAAAGACCGCTGTCTCTCTTTCTCGCATATCTTCTCCTCTCATCTAGAGCGTGCATACCAGACAGCGGGCCTCATTCGTGATGCTCAGGTTTCGAGACCCCCGTTGGAGGGCCAAACCACAGCCACGGTGCCTGACGTTGTCAAGTTACCAGTGCTTATGGAGCAAGACTTCGGATTCTATGAGGGCAAGAAATGGTATGAGCGACCGACTAACCCAGAAGTATCCCTGAACAAGATCCTTCCGGGATTTGTGGACATAGAGTCGAAGGCTTCTATGGCGCGTCGGATGGACACGTTCCTTGATACTCATCTTCTTCCTTTGTTTGACAGCCCTACCGCCCAACACTACGTTGTCGCTATTGTGTCTCATGGCATCGTTCTTTCAGTGCTCTGGAAGCGCCTTCTTGCTCGGCTTCCACCGAATAGCATCATGGTACTACCGAACCTACTCAGGGGATTTAGTGGTTCTCTGGATCGCCTAGGCAGCTGGTCAAATACGGGATATCTTGAGCTGCACATGCAGGCGCTTGTTCCGTCACCCTTGGATCTGCCTGAACATTCGGAGTTGTCCAGTGCTGCTTCCAAAACAAGCCCCTCCAATACCGAAGCCAGAAGCAGCAACCTAGTAGAGACGAATTTTGCTACTATTGACAAGACTGCAACTGACCGCGCACTTACTAATTCCAATACTCTAGGTCCAGCACCTTCCTCTTCACAGTTGCTTTCCTTAAAAGGATGGAACACCACCGTCTGCGCTATTAATGGCAAAGAACATCTGAAAGGGCTCAAGCGTACTGGCGGCGGCGTCGGCAGCGCTAGACATGATATCACACAAAAGAGCATAGACACGTTCTTTAAACGACGCAGGACAGATTAGTCGCAACTTAGGGCCTGTGTACGGACACAAGGCACCACATGTTTGTCCGGCTTGGTAAGTCGAGACCCCTTTTCTTTGCTTATTCGAATGATGATACAACAATCATTCACAGACCTGTTCTGAAACCCAGTGTGGATCCCCATTGTATAAATATTTCCTGATCGACTTTTTACTTCAATGTGTATGTTTTGCGTGGTCATTCCATGTACTAATCAATCTCTTCTAGACTTCAAGTTTCGAACGCTGTGGCGGAAAGGATTCGCGTCTATGCGGATGAGACCATATCTAAGACCGTCCGGTAAGCCTTGAATTTCCTTTCCCCATTAATCGAATGATGAGAAAACAATTATTCACAGACCTGTTCTGAAACCAAGTGTGGACATTAATTGACAAAAACATCCCTGATCGACTCCTCTCACTCAAATTTTATATCTCACTCGTCATTGATCATGTGCTGACAATGTCTTTAGATCCCGGTTGCTACCTGTATTCCCGATCTAATGTATGATTACGAGACTCTCTCACTATGCTAACCACGGCTGCCAATCCAAGAATTCCGTATCTCCAGATGATACTATCTCTCGAAATACCTAGTAAGCTAAGATCTTTTTATTGTCTTCTGTTTGATTAAATGATGATAAAACAATTATTCACAGACCTGTTCTGAAACCTAATGTGGACTTCTTAATTGTACCAACTGCTGTCTGATCGATCTTTATCTCTTCAAGTTTTACGTTTGCCTGGTTTCCATCATGTTCTAACCGAGTGTTTTGTAGAGAATCCATCCTTGCTCGCACAACAGCTAAGGACGCCTATGACTTACCATTGAGCGAAGGCCTAAGGTTGGTCATAAGAAAATGGGCCAGTGAGTGTGTCACAATGATGCCCATACCTGCACGCAGGCCATTTCAGTCAGTTCTACCTCATTTCTTGGTAGTGTGTCTGTGTGAGAGCCTGGTTCGAGGTTTCCGGAGCTAGGGATGAGTAGCCTTGGGATCTTCATCAAGAGAGGTGATCCACTCCCTTTCCCCTGCTTTATGGGGCGGAACATGTGGGAGTGCGCCTTCTTGGTGGAGATGGATGCGCGGCAAGGGTTGTCTTGGGGGTGGCGTAGACACTCAGTCCTACGAAGTAATTGATCAAGATACGTAGAAAGAATCATATGATTCTGTTGCCCACTCTATCTCAGGAGTTATACTTTTCGGTTGTCTTTAGTCCGTATGCACCCTTTTGATGCACTCACATATAGCCCGCTGCCAAACCTATACCGGTCAGCTGATGATTAGCCAGGTACTGATTCACCTGTCCCTGCGAATACTGTATTTGCCTCCACCATGTCATCATATTCTGTATAGAGGCGGTTCGGGTATAATCTCATTAGCGTTGTCCGTTCGTTATATTCTTCTCTAGATAGGTAGGACGTCCATTGACCCGGCTGTCACGCCAGTAAAAAGAACCCCACTGACATAACAAATATACCTGATGTAAGAATTATTTTCTTTGGGGGCTAGGTTGATGTTAGTTGGTGTTGTGTCCCATGAATAGACTAATGATGACAGTGGTGGCAGTCGTTCCTGCTGCGCCGCATCGCCACGTCTGCACGGCATCGGACCGTCCCCTTCCAGCACTTTTGATGTTTGTTAAGCGCTGAACCTGCGTTCTGCCTTCTCATCCACCCAATTACTGCCACCACCAATTATCAATCGAGCTATTATTCGAGTTCGATAAACTTTTTTGGTGAATTGCCGGAGGCTGAGCTCGCATTCTGCGGCTATTCCCATGGTATCGACCTACGCCCACGAGAATAGAATCCCGTCTGTGTCCCTATTGGAACCAGGCCCTATACCTTCGGCACTTCCTAAGCCACCAACCTTATGCTTAATCAATAATTTTTAAGTCATCTGTTCATGGGGCGAGGCATCCTCAATTGTCCAATCCTGACGGACACGCCAGTCATCTTTCTAGGCTCCCTTTTTACGCCCCTTCGGCAGATGAGGCCATGAACTCGATTCTATCCCGATCGGTTCCAAATAGATACCAGAAATTCCTTGCTGGACCTGGTTGCCTTCTCAGTAATATGGGTTGAAGTCGACTTCCATCGCAGATTCTTATCCAAATCGTGCGGAAGAATGGAGTAAGTCTCATTGTCTTTCTTCAACGGACTATTCATGAAGGTGACATCTGCCCCGTACAGTCCGGACGGTGTTTCTGATGGACGTCTGATAAGGTGACCTCATTAACACGAAACACAATTGCGGCTTGAGCAGGCCATCTACCGGGACAGTGGTACTCCATCTCGACCATTTCTAGTTGCAAGCCACTCCGGGGTCCGCTCCCAGAACCAGTCTCCATTACCAACAAGGCTGCCTCTGGGGTTTGTGCCGCACGTGCACCACTGTCCGTGAGCATCGCAGATCTCCCTTAAAGACTATTGATTGTTCCAGATAGTGTTCTTCTAAATCAACTTTCATCTCAGTCCTGTTGGTCATGGCTCTTTAGCTTTGCCATGTCGAGTCTTATCCAACCCCATCATCAATATGAGTGCTCCAAAACGAACCCATCCCGAACCAGCCAGCCCTAACCCAGGTGTTGCGCAGTTTCTCCATAGACTTGCTCCACAGCAGCTACAACACCTGCGCCTTTCTGTTCCACTGCGTAATACACCGGAACGATTTTCACAGTATTTAGAGGGACCGCGTACACCACCTGTACCGAAGCGATTTACGTTCAGTCCGCTCTCATCACATGCTGGGAGCGGGAGGGCCACTGCTACACCACCAGTACCTAAACGGTCGACTTCAACTTTGAACCTGTTAGATGTCGCGTTAAATCCGAAGAGCGAGAGGGCTACTGCTACACCACTAGCACCTGGACAGTCTATGTCAAACTTGTCAGACATCACGTCGACCTTGAAGAGCGAGAGAACCACTGCTACCCCGTCAACCGACATATTGCTAAACGGTCTTCTTCGATCGGAGAGGGATAGCTGGCATTTCTATATAGCTATGTCCTGTCTATGT
This sequence comes from Delitschia confertaspora ATCC 74209, assembly GCA_010093945.1. Taxonomy (NCBI): domain Eukaryota; kingdom Fungi; phylum Ascomycota; class Dothideomycetes; order Pleosporales; family Delitschiaceae; genus Delitschia; species Delitschia confertaspora. Next base: position 63,691 of record ML993860.1, read on the forward strand.
CTTCTCAATCTTGTCGCAGCATGGGATGCCACTTCCCTGCCCATAACATTACTTGTAAGTCATCATATCAAGCAGCGGAAAGCACTTACTGACCAGTGCAGACAATTACAGCGGCTCTCAAAGGCACGGCTTTGCAAGCTTTCTGGTTAGGCATCTCTTTTCTGATCCCAGCAGCTGTGCTTCAGCCATTCTATGGCTCTCTATCTGCCATATTTGGTCGGAAACCGATCATCCTCGTTGCTCTTATATTCTTCTCCGCAGGCGCTGTCCTTTGCGCTGTGAGTAACAGTTTTACCGCCATGATATTTGGTCGCTCAATTCAAGGCATCGGAGCAGGTGGTATTTATGCATTGTCCAACATCATTGTCACCGATATTGCACCTAACGAAGAGAGGAGCAAATGTTTAGCTACAATTGGAGCAATGTAAGCATCTACTTTCAAATAACTTCAGACATACTTACAGGTTTGCAGGTGGGCTATCGGCGGCATTACAGGCCCAATTTTAGGTGGCGCGCTAGCACAGAATGGCCATTGGGTAAGGACTCATACTTTAGGAAACTCGAGTTACTGTAATATTAATACACTCTCAGAGATGGATCTTCTGGATTAATCTGCCATTTGGCGGCACTATAGCTGTAGTAATAGCAGCATTCTTGCACCTCCAATCCGAAGATGGGAATATGTTAGGAAAAATGAAGAAGGTCGACTGGCTAGGGTGTTTCTTACTGACAGGCTCCTTGACATCTCTGTTGATCGCTGTTACATGGGTAAGTCCGCAACGTTCTGTTGGACTCCAGACACTAACGGCGGACAGGGTGGTATCGTGGGCCCACGGAACACCTGGCGGACAATGCTTCCCGTCGAAATCGGTCTCGTCGGCTTCATGTTCTTTCTAATATGGACTTGGTTCAATCCAGGTGAAAATTACATCGCTCTGAACTGGTCTACGTCTCCTACCTCCATATGCGCTTATTTCGGGACAATGGTGCACGGAATGGTGTTATGGTCAGCTTTGTACCTTATGGTAAGCAACCCGGACCTGACCATGCAAGACATTACTGACCACCTACAGCCGTTGTATTTTCAGGCCACTCGGAAGCAAAGCCCACTCGAAGTCGGAATCAGCCTGCTACCCTGGTTGTCCATCGTTGGGCTCTTCGCTCTTGCGGCAGCCGTATTCGTCAATCGAACCTACCAGTACTGTCCTGCGATCTGGCTAGGATGGGCTTTGTCCACCTTTGGGATCGCACTGTTCATCCTGTTCACGAGATCGACACCCGCTTCCACGTGGGCTGGTCTATCCATCCTTTCTGGGATTGGACTGGGTATCCTGGCGCCCGCTCTTGCTCTGACATGTCAAGCCCCTTATCGCAGCAAAGAGATACCTACCGCCATCGGACTCCATTCTTTCTTTCACGGTCTCGGACGCGTTTTGGGCGTTGCTGTCGGCAGCGCAGTTTTCCAAAAGGAGCTCCTCCGCAACATGCTTCAGCAACCGGACATCGAGCGAAGCGCATTGGACTTTACGCAAAATGCCGTCGGACTTGTCAAGACGATACAGAAGATTTCCGGAGGGGACGACACTCTGAAATTCATCTTAATGAACACTTATGTCCACTCCTTGCGAACTGTCTGGATCGTTATGGCCGCCTGTGCAGGAGCAGCGTCGCTGCTAGGTTTGATTTGCACCCGAGCGTATCCGCCTCAACGGGAAACTGGAAGAAGCAAAGCGATCAATACGAAGACTTTTGATGAGGAACGATGACGGGCTTTTGACTGTTTCATGATTTTACGGAGTCCGGGCTTGTGCTTATTTTTTGAGACTTGCATGCATACGGAATTCGGGAGTATGGTGGTCAGCTTTCTATGCATTATGATTGGCTGGGATTGTTTTGTTGGATTTTTTTGGTCAATACCCTTTATGGATTTCTTATGTATCACCCCAGGGTCTATCTCTATCCGGGAGGGTTTTCTCTTCCTCATGACTGCATACGGAAATTCAACTAGAACTTCCACTCCCATCCTTCGATCCACCGAAAGTTCCTAGAACATGACAGGCAATCAAGCCACGACCATCAAACCACATCAAAGGCTAGACTCTGTCTCCATATTTGAAATGAGCCGCCCATTTGTGAGAAACCACGAACTTACATGTATCTGTATCGTCGCGATAATCGACTGGTGTTCAGTTGACGAGATGGGTGGTATGCGGCTCGTGTGACCCCCAGCCACACCTTTTCTTCTACTTCACATCGGACCCAAGCACGATCCTATATTCTTCAGGATGCCTATCAACAACTATATCGTCAAATCTACGACGATTCCAAAAGGACACAAAGGTAAACATACAACTGTTTGCGTGGTGGGTTTTCCTGTATTTTCGATATATGGCTACCAGTTTTGTCGAAGAGGTTGGGACATCGGCCAGCCTCCCCCGAGCTAAGTACAGCCTCCAATATCACAATCCCACCTCCTATTTCAGGTCCTATGCCATTTTATATTCCAAATCCTATGCCATTTCACGTTTCAACTCCTTCATCCCTTAACCTTCTCGTTATTTTCCACGTCCAAATTGCGGCTGTAGAAGCTTGTTGCATTAACCAATCAGCGCCCGGGATTTTCCACCGCATTAGGAATATCAAAAAGACGACATGGGAAAAGTTTCATCAATATGGGTAGCGACAGCATTACCATTAGGCGTGTTGGGCTATGGACCTCACCTTAATGGACCTGTCTATGGAGTTCCATATAGCAATAGTACGTCTTCCCGCATTATTAGTCGTCGACATACTGACTCCAGAACAGAATCCACAACTTCGACCACCCTCTCATACAGCACGCACCATATCACGGTACCCACAAGGAAAACTTCATGCGAGGCGCTTACAGAGACGCCCATTGCCTACCCCGTCTCTCCATCCTCCCTCCCGGGATTTAGCTGGCCGACACGTTCACCACCATTGTCTTCTAGCACCCATGCCTTTCCGATACTAAGCTCAAGCAGGCCGGCATATCCTACAGTACCTGCTCCGACCGCCCCATATTTACCGACTATTGCATATCCGCTGCCGCCGCATACTTCGCAAACTGTAGAGACGTCTAGTCTGACGTACCCAACTTTCACATATGTTGGTCCGTCATATGGCTCTCTGTCTTCTCTGACAAGCCTACCTGCTCTGCAGACAACTGTTCAGAGTGCGATGGGAAGTTATGGGCCGGCGTTGTCATACTCGGCGTCGACGTCTTTGATCGACTCGTATTTGGCGCCGTCTTATGGTGTTTCTGTTTCTTTCCCTAGTCAGACATATACCGTGACTCCATCGTCCACGGCTTCATTGTCTCCCACACCACCGTCTGCAACTCCTTCAGCCGCTACGCCAGCAGAGACATATGGGCCGTCTCAACCGGCTACAGCTCCTTCTTTCACAGATACCATCATTTACCCAACACCTTCCAGCCCAGTCCCACCATCCTCTATTGAGACCGCCTCATCCGTCCCTGCGCCGTCACTTGCGCCGATCGCAGACACTAGTCTAACATACTCCCCGAGAACCAGCACTGCGACACTTCTTACGACCCTTACGACTTCCATTACGATCCCCGTGACATCAACATACGCTACGATAGAAACTGAAACTAACACGACGGCAACAGCAGCGCCAACAACAGAACCAGCCGTCTCTTCTACTAGCGCAACCGAAACACCCACCATAACAACACTCGAGACGCCAATCCTATCCTCCTCCATCGCGCCCTCAACAATATCATCGTCATCATCGTCATCATCGTTATCAATCCTCCCATCCATTTCCACCTCAGCAACTACAACAACAGCCGTTTCCGTCGCCGGAACCACATCTCACACCTCATCGCCATCATCAACCCGAAACAGCAGCACCCTCTCCACCACAACAACAAGCTCCACATCCACCTCTATGACCACCACGACAGAAATTCCACCCGCACCAAGCGCAAGGGGAGGAGCAGCTGTAGTTTTTGGACGTGGGAGGGATAAGGTGTGGTGGGTTGCTTTTGTATTTGGGTATGTTGTCTGGTAAGGGTGGGGTAAGCGTGGTGTGAAGGTGTTAGGTCTTTGATGCTATTTATGTTTGTGATACCCTGTGTCATGTGATGAGACAATATTTTATTGGGTAGGGGGGGTGGATCGGATGACGGCGCTTATGAAATGACCATGTTAGACCGGCTTATGTATATATAATAAAGTAATTACAGATGTGGTAATGTAAAGATTTGTAGACAGGAAGTGGTCTGAGCATAACGGGTGACTGTCCTTGTCGAGGCATACCAGGCAAGGAAAGGAGTTATATTGTTCGCGTAGGCATGTGACGGCTCACATGCCTGTATAGGTTGGGTGGATTGTGTCGGGTAGGTCGAACCACTGCGTAGTGAATGATGAACACGTGAGTGGTCAGCAACTCTCTTGAGTCGCTTAGTCACTAGTGCGCGGAGGATATCTACCCAAGACTTGCTGCCCACCCCTTCCTCCTTCTCTAATCCTTTTCTTCTCATAAAGTTAGCTACTTGGGTAATCAATATAACGATTGACCTTCTCTTGCGCAACACCGTGACAAGGCACCGGATTCAATGCAGCAGGTTAAGAAAGATTATCCCTCCCTCTGCCTGATTCTCTCGAGTCTGTTTAGGTGTATTTATAGTCTGTAGGTATATCTCTGACCTATCGCACATTTTCCTCGTCCAACAGTCTTGCGTCTCGATTTTCTTTCTCAACCCTCACAGCAACGCGCAATCGTCATCATTCACTCGCATAGTTGTTTTCCTATCTCTTCTACGTCTTTAGGCAGCTTCTGCGTCTTTATATACTTCCTAATTATATAGCTATCTTAATATACCCTCTGTTAATTGCATGCAGTCCTAAACTCTTCCATTTACACATGCCCTCGATTGTAGAAAGCGCCCGATTCCAATCTACCTTAGAGATGATTTCCCAATAAGCCAGTCATTTTTTGCTTCAATCTTAGTTCTTTCCTCTCTTCTTATTCTCTCTTCAGGCTGGGCTGCATTACGAGATTGCAGCCTCCTTCCACCTTCTTCCTTTGTGGATTTATTCTGCCGCATTTATACAGGCCAAGAGCTCTGTCTTCTTTGCTGATTCGTTTGTACGTCTCTTTTATTATGATTATGTGCGGTGCCAATTTGGCGTTGGCGAAAGGTGATGCACAGCGCCGTCAGAGCGACAAGTTACGTCTACTCATCACAAAGTCTCGATTAATTACTAATATAGCTTGTGCACGTGCTCGATAGACAGCTTACAACTTTCGTAAGTCTCTTCATTTGGTTCTCCTCTTCGCAATTGCAATTGTTCTGCTGCTCTCCAGGGGTCTAGTCGAGTCTTTCATCTGTCGCTTGAGCATCGATCCAGGGGGCATCAACAATTAACATCAAGAGTTACAAAAGCTGTATTACCGTTGACGTTAGAGCATTCGATTTTCGTCTTCAGACACCGAAGCGTAGGTTTCCCTCTCTCAATGTCTCTACGTCCAGTTTCCTCGTTATGATTCCTGCCAGAGCCTCAACTTAGATCACGGCGTTCAACCCAAGAGGGCACTGGACCTCAACGCAATATCAGTTCCCGAGTGAGATTATAATTGACAGGAGATCATTGCAGCTGCACCACGTTTTCTGAAGAGCAGAAATTCGCTCTCTGAAAAGCAGACTGAGAAGCCATTATCGGCTACAACCAGCTATCGAGGTGGGTGGATCTAGACCCTTATATTGCGGCTGCAAACCTCCAAATAGGAAGAAATGAAGCACTCGAGAGGTACTATCCCAAAGCTAAACCATGCACTGATCTTGGCCGGAATAATCACCTAGAGCAGCGGAATTTTTAGTAGGAGCTAGAAGGGCACGGAATGAATTTCCAGAAAACAAGGGACAAAGAACACGCAACAGAGTGGAAGTGCCTACGCAATCAGCTCCAGTGGGGACTGCAGAGCGACAGTAGGATATGACGGCGAAAACTTATTGAAGAACTAGGAGAGAATTCCGAGAACCACGAGCGCTTGTACAACGAGGGCTTAGGGAAGCTTTCCAAATGGACTAGGAGACTGGTAGGGGTCCAGATCGGCCTTACAGAATAAGAGTGATCTTCTAACTTCGAGCAGTAGGTTCAACACTATTCCTTAATTTTCTCCTGCCGAACTTTCTATTGCTCTCGAGACATTTTCAAACCCAGCTCACCTACCATGGGCTCTTTTCGAGTACAAAGGCTCCCTTCTTCGTACGCCTCTTCGATCTAACTCTAGTAACAGACCTGGTGATGCTCGTCGTGCCCGAACGTTACCTTTTTTCTTACCAAGGTCTTCTCGAGGCCCATTTCCTGCCCATTAGATTAATCTAAGTACGCACTTTGTTTACCATTGCAACACTGCACCGCGTTGTGTTCTATACAAGAGGGCACAGCCTTTACCGTCGCTTCTTCTAAGCAGCCAATCGCCAACCAACCTCAACTTCACGGCAATATTTGGAAGAATCACTTCCCTCGTCTAATTACAACGCCACCAAATCCTAACCCTTTATCTCCTGCACGTCCAAATCCTCCGCTCTCGCAATCCCTCACTTCCCTTCACCTCTTCAGCCACCTACCCCACATTCCTCCCTTACGTCTACATCAGCCAGTCTCCCTCCCTAATCGGGAAATTCTCTAAACTCGTCCATTACCGCAGTGTCTGTTATCTACTATCTTCCTTCCCTTGCCTCTACCTCTCTACATCCCCTCGTTGGCATCTACGATTTGTTAGCAGTGAAAAGTGTTACTTATCGGAAGAAAACAGAGTAGAGGAGCAGAAAGGGCGGGTGGGGAAGCGGCGTTTTGAAGTTAGGAAGTGCTGATATGGCTCAGGTGGGGAGGTGGGGGAATTTGTATGGGTACTTAGGGTTATTATGAGAGAAATCTAGCCATGAGATGTGTGGAATAAGGCACATTAGCCTCCACTCGGAAATTTAATACTATTTAAAAAAATTGTGAATTCAAGGGTAAGAAGAAGATGGGATAAGAAGCAAAAGCCGAGGTAACGAAATGAAAGATAGAGCCAAATGAAAGAGAAGAGGAAGCTTCCATTTTGCGTAGAACTTTCGCTGTTTTTTTTCTACTTCGGTTTAAAGTATATACAGTGAACACAAACCTGTTCCTGTCCCATCCCCTTTCCAAATATATACAAAACTTTCCCCTTCTTTCCTATCTATTCCATTCGCTCCCATCGCCTTACCCCCTAATTATTAGCATGTTTATCGTTGTAATAATGAATCGTCTCATCCACACAACCCGTCGGCGTCTGATACATGTAATTCCCCAAATTGATATACACTTGCTGGCCCGTACACACATACCACGCAATGCTATTAGGCCTCGTGATTCCAGCGACGGACCACGTGAGCCCGTCGCCTTGCCATCCGAACGTGCCATAGGTGTTTTTGGTCTCGGACCAGGAGAGAAGGAGGGCTTCTGGGGGACCGTTAGTGTGTGGGGATAGAGGGATGTGCGAAGGGAAAGCAGGAAGTAGGGAATATATGGTTGGAAAGGGAAATTTATCTTACGGTTATTGAACGACCGCTCCTGAGACACAGTACCATACAGCAGTTTCACTGCCGCTCCCGGCGCACTAACAAGCTGTACCAACTGCCCATCCACCACCTGGAATTGACCGGCCGTGGTGTAATCGCCCAATACCGCTGACCCAGTGCCGTACAGAGGGTTCGATTGCAGATACTTGTGGAAGTTAGGAGCTTCGACGGCGCGGATCCAGTAGTAGCCGCTTTGAAGCTCGGTGCCGGGGCCGGTACCTGCGGGAGAGCCTGGAGTGGAGGGGGTGGAGGTGGATGTCGGTGCAGGGACAGCGGAGGTTTTGAGGGTTGTGGGGGTGGGGGCTGGGGCGGGGGCGGCGCCGGGTTGGCATTGGGAGTAGTCTATGGGTGATGGGTTAGGACTTCGACCTGATGAGGGAAGGAAGTGACTTGGGGTTGCGTACAGTCACTGTTGTGTGTTAGTATGTTATCTAAGATTCGGAGAAGGAGCTGGAAAGACCTACTTGATTTTCACACACCCGGCTCCTATGAAGAAAGTCTATTGTTAGCTGGAATTCCTGCATACTTGGACAGTATATGTCGTACCAGAGCCGCACGTAGTATCACCAGTCCAGTTAATTCCACCGCCTGTATAATGTAAGTAGATGTTCTGAGCATCAGAACTTTTAAAAATAGAAACTTACATTGTTGCCAGTCTCCATTTGTGGCAGACGCCAGGCCAGCCAAAAGGCCCACCACAGCAGTTGCGAGAGCCGTATGATGCATTTTCGAAACCGTTTAACTGAAGAAGATGAGGATGAAAGATGAACAGTAGGACACTAAAACCAACGACCAAAATCCGGGATGCAGGCGCCACGGCAGAATTTATAGAGCCGTCGTTCTAGAAACCTTTCTTGGTTCTATCCCTTTCCGAAGTACCATGTGATGCGAAATTTGGTGATGTGGTTATTCATATAAACCGTCGGACCGTGACCCGTAGTTAGAACAAGTAGATTAATTGCAAGGATAAAAGCGAATCGAAACATGCACTAATGACCAAGAAACCTGGAAAAGAAGAGGCTTGTTTCAATCAAGGATGAAGAATTAATATAGCATGTGCTTGCATATATAGCTTGTATTGAGTTAGAGGTTCAGACTCTGGCCCATGCCGGTGGACTTAGATGACGGAGGTCGAGTCCCGGTAATAGGAAAGCCAAATTGACCCAGGATATGGTATAAATTGGGCGTAGCACATACTTTGTCTTCACGGTTCCTGGAAATCCATAGTGTCTTGTAATCGTATTCCAGGTTCTCAGAAAGCAGGATCACAAGATTGTTCTTGTAGCTGATCCATGATAAGGTCGGGTGCGACTGACATGTTCGCCATCTTTGCGCTGCGATTCAAGATTGAGAGACACGGTTACAGCTGTGAAGGTTCTTAGTACAGTCCCAAAAGAAAACAGGACCACCAAACCGACTCCTGTACCCCGTACCCACCCAAACATCTTCTCGGGGCCCCTCCATGGTGGTGTGGTCCTTTTGTATCCTTTAAATCCAACCCCTCTCATACCTCCTCCTTCTCCCCCCCAACCGGTTCCGGGCGACTAGAAAAAACAATCTTATACCGCACCACCTCTACAATCTCCAACTCCTCCCCTTCCCCTCCATTATCCCTACCCTCTATACTCTCCACCACATCCCCCATCTCAACGTCTTCCCGTTCTTCTCCCATTACAGTGTCTGTTTCCTTCCTCCGCACAACCGCAAACGGACGTCCTAGCTTCCTAACCTCCCCCGTCAGCCTCTGATACTTCCCGACATAAAAATATACCCTCTTCATCCACTTTGTATCATCGTCGCCATAGAGAGCTGGGTTGTAGAGCGGGAAGACAAGTTTGCCGACCTCTGTCTTATCTTCACAAACGAAGGAGGAGGAATTGGAAGAGGAGGGGAAGTGGATTGTAGCTTGGAGTTCGAGGAGGGCGAGACCGGAAGGTGTGTGGAGGAGGTGCGGGAGCGGGTTGGAGGGTGGGGTGGGGTAGGAGGGGGTGCGGAGAGGGATTTGTGGCATTATGATTTACGGAGTCGGGTTCCAGAATGGTAAGGTTGTAGGAATTGGGGTTGAGTGTGCTGCAAATCGTAGTTGAGGTAGAGTAGAACTTTCAGAGAACGGTGGTTGAAGATTCAAGAGCCGGTATGGAAGGGGGAACGGGACGTTGGCGGGGCGCGTCTAATGGTGGGGAAAACGCGTGATGGTCCGTGCGCATATAAATGTGAGCGAGAGTTTCTCCGAGTCTTCGTTCCAGTAGTACTTTTAGGAGAAAAAAAGGTCATAGATCATATTCATCTATGCTGGGATATTACAGAAGGGCACGCTTCATACTATGAACACACTTAATCCCTCTTGCCGAACACCTTGTCGAAACCAGTCAACGTGAACCTAAAGCGCACATTGTCGTTGTTATAAACACGCTCGACCGCCTCCTTGCAGCCCTTCTCGCTGATATCGATCGTCTCGACCCAGCTCTTAATATCCTGCTTGGCAGCCAGCTCCAGCATCTCAATCATCTCAGGACGGTTACCGATGTGGGAGGCGCCAATGTAGCAGCCGTTGGGGGCGAAGTCTTGGACCTTGATCGAAGGAAGAGGCTTGTCTGGGAAGCCGACGTTATGGAAGAAACCGTTGACTTTAAGGGTGGAGAAGTAGTCGTTGAGGTTGAACTTGTCGGTGGCGTCGGCGCAGTTGAGAATGATGTCGAACTTGAACTTGTATGGCTTGGCCCAGTCCTCGTCCTTGGAGACGATGAATTCCTTAGCACCAAGCTTGAGGGCATCTTCCCTCTTGTTTGGCGAGTGGGAAATGACATAAGTCTCGGCACCGAGAGCAGTCGACCAAAGGACACCGAAGTGGCCGAGACCTCCACTACCAGGCAGTTAGTACACTACTCAAGGCGGCGAAAGAGGGGGTACATACAGTCCTACTACAGCAACCTTCTTTCCGGGACCGGCTCCTAACCTCTTCAGAGGGGAGAATGTGGTCAAACCAGCGCACAACATAGGGGCAGCTAGCGCCGTGTCCAGCTTCTCTGGAATCTTGAAGGTAAAGTACTCATGTGCGCGAACATGGCTGGAATAACCACCCTGAGAGATGGTACCATCTGGGTATGGGGCGCCATATGTATCGATCGAGTTGGGACAGTAGTTCTCCTGGTCCGCCTTGCAGTTGTCACAGGTCAAATCCGCACCGATCTGGGCACCGATACCAACACGGTCGCCGACTTTGATGTCCTTGACCTTGGATCCGACCTTGATGGCTTTGCCGATAACCTCATGACCTACGCAGAGAGGAAGTGGGATGTCCTCTCCCCATCCACCAGTAATGGTATGAACGTCCGACGCGCAGACACCGCAAGCATCAACAGCGATATCAATGTCGTGTTCCTCGAACTTTTTGAGGGGAACCTAATACCGACAGTAATTAGTTGTTTGAGACTTTCTCCTTCTGCAAATGGAAACTCACTTCCTGACGCTTGAAATCGCTCCACTTCTTGATATCAGTAACGACGAAAGCGTCAGTGGTCTCTGGGTAAGGCATCTTGTGTGTGTGTGTGTGGGTGTGTTTAGAAGAAGAAAGGTTCAATTGATTTTGGTTTGAGTGAAATCAAAGGTGTTGACGAGAGATGATGAAGTCAGAGAAAATATGGAGGGACAACTGAGGCGTTGAGGGGCAGAAAGCCGTGGTTTTTATTGCAGGAAACAAACTTCACCCTTTGTTCGCCGTCGGTCCATGTATTTCCGCCAGTGAGGTCATAGACACATGGGTTGTTATCTTCTTGGGTGACAACGCCCCGCTGCATAGCGGCTCAGCACTACCGCATTCTGCCTAATCGGTCGAATTGATGAGGCTGTGGCTTCCTTTGTTCAAGTGTATTTCCGTCACTCCGACGTCAAAACAAGAAGAGAATTGTGACGATAAAACACGACCGACTTTCGGTAAATAGAGAGAAGAAGTGAACGAAAGAGAGTTCATCATGCAAAGCCTCTGAGGATTGACGGATTCGGCATCCATATCGTGAACAGTGGCGCTCCAGGGCCACAGCGGAACAGAATCAACTCTCTTCCTCTGGAGTTGTCGTGGTTAAGAGAAGAACCCCACCACCCCACCAAACCCCAACCCCCCGCTTTCTAACCTTCCGTCCGAAGTTTCGCCAGACGTGCACCGGCCCGAGTGCTCGTTAGGGAACAACCGACAAGTGAATCGAGCCACGTGACTTTTCGCACTCGTGCATGTTGACTTATCGACCGGGAAGGGCATTGCCTATATATTGACAACAGACGGCATGTTTGCTTTTTTTTTTCTTTTCGAATGATCGTCAAGGCAGCCTGCGACATGTCGGGTCGTTTGTTTTCACTGCATCATCTTAGCTCTCATCAAGCGTGGGTCTTCTCTTAAATGTAACCTGGTCGGGAATGAGTATACCATTTAAGCTTGCTCTTTTCAACGGCTTTATAAATGCCGGACTTCTCCAACACCATCGTGGAACACCACGGGAGATACCATCACAGGTCAACTGATCTCACGCCAGTACTTTCGATAACCCCACTGCTGGGCGATTTTCCGTTTGCGGGGAAATCGCCTTGGAATTACCTAATTGAGCAACCCGCAATCGATTAGGAGCAACGCTCTAAAAGGTTCTATGCAGTCTTGAACACCTGTTTGTTCGCGAGTCGAAGTTGATGGTGAAAAAAGCGAATAGGTGGTGAGCTGGGATGTCGCTTGGAGGCTTCGCCATCGCTTCTGCTGTGGCAAATGGGGCTTAAGAGGACATGAATCCCCTCTTTCGTTGTGGTAAACCTGCTTCGTCTCTTGTGATATATGCTTGAAGCTCAGGTCTGATATATCAACTCACCAATAAATTCCATCTTTTCCCATTATGGCTTTTCCGGAAGAGTATAAGTCTCCATCAGCGAGCAGTGAATCTATGAAAGCCGTGCGGTTCCACGGTCAAGGTGATTTGCGGTTTGAAGACGTACCAGTCCCAAAAGTCGGCAAAAATCAGGTCAAACTGAGACCGTCTTGGGTGGGAATATGCGGAAGCGGTAAATCAGTCCCGTCAACGCTTTGTGGTTATTACCTGACCCAGTTTTAAAGACTTGCATGAATACCTGGGAGGCCCGAATCTGTGTCCTACCACTCCACACCCAATTACCGGTGAACAGGTTCCAGTGACATTTGGCCATGAATTCAGTGGCACAGTCGAGGAAACCGGAGAAGGAGTGACGGATTATAAAAAAGGTGACAGGGTTGTGGTCCAACCGATCATTTACGATGGTACTTGCGGCGCGTGCCAGGAGGGTCTTATTAATTGTTGTAACAGCAATGGATTCGTCGGACTCAGTGGTCTGTATATCAACGGTGCCGGAAAAGACTAAACACCACGAAAGCTAACAGCCAGTAGGTTGGGGTGGAGGGTTGTCTGAACATGTAGTGGTACCAACATCAGCCTTGTACCACCTGCCAGACAATGTTCCCTTAGAGGTCGGAGGTGAGAACCTTTTGATTTCATATGGAACAGAATGGCTAACATACATAGCCCTTGTGGAACCTCTCGCAGTTGGTTGGCATGCCGTCAAAATCAGTCCCTTTAAGCCTGGCGATGCAGTCTTGATCCTTGGAGGCGGACCTATCGGCATAGCCGTAACCCAAGCTCTGAAGGCCAAAGGGGCGGAGAAGATCATCGTTTCTGAAGTCTCCCGCCGACGACAAGAATTTGTGAAGACCTTCGGAGCGCACTACGTTCTCGATCCCACGAAGGAAGACATCGTCCAGAAGTGCCGCGAACTGTGTGGTGGTCAAGGGGTCCATATTGTGTATGATTGCGCCGGAGTCCAAGCTGGATTAGACCAGGCTGTCCATGCCGTGCGAGCTCGAGGAACTATTGTGAACATTGCGATATGGGAAAAGACCTGCACCATAAGGCCCAATGACTTGGTGTTCAGAGAGAGGAAATGGATGGGCGTAGCTACCTACCAAGCGGGTGACTTCCAGGAAGGTGAGAAAAATCATGATACTGATGGTCCACGTTGACCTGGCTAATATTGAATAGTGATCGACGCCATTTCAGCCGGGGAAATGAATCCACAAACGATGATTACAAAGAGAATACAACTCGATGAGGTCGAAGAGAACGGATTCAAGACTTTAATTCACGATAAAGATAATCAAGTGAAAGTTTTGGTTGAAGTGGGGGGCGGCTAGGAATAATTATAGGGGAACCACATACTGTGCTGTGAGTGAGTACCATGATGTCTTAAGCATGTCTCTAGAGTCTCGGCCATCACATATTTGATGCGTGACTCGCGGCGAGAGCTTGCTATGGAAGCTGAGAAATATAGGAGATTAGAAACATTTCACCTCACTCTCCACATCTAAGTACTGCTTTGCTTCATTTTCACATGCTGACCGCGCCCCATGTGTTGAAACATTGCGCGGACAGTTGTGAAGATTGTTGATTGTGGAGGCCGTTACGCGATGACTTAGAGATCGAGGCTTTGCGCAAAAGTGGCGCAGCGATGCCATGATCTACCACTAAGAATCTTGCGTCTTAAACCACTTCCGGGTGGAATGGATGATGATCCACGGGTACGACGGTGTTGATGATGGAAGAAGCGGTTCTTCCAAGATTTTGCGTGACGGACCATGTGATACAACACGGGATGATGCTTGATTCTGGTGAGGGTTGTCGATATCATTGATGAATGATGATGCGCCAGCATGACGTTGAAGGGTTTCGCTAAGACTTTCTTCTCCAGTGGTCTGTGCGTTGGACCCTGCTTGACTTTGTGATGTCGTCCATTTCCTTGTTCGGCCAGGCCTGCGTCATACTTGGCATTCCGCATATAATCGCTAGAGCTTCCTGCGACACAAAAGTATTCTACAGCTCTATCACACTCCGCACCTACGATTGCCTCCCAATACTTAACATTCCTCACACCCATCCGGGGTTTTTCCATCTCCAAACATCCTACTTCGATATACACATATTCCTTCCGACACAATGGCTTTCGGCGGGACGTTCTTGAAACTTGTGGAGACAATACTCTATGCCCTCGAGTTTTGCTGCGCGAGCATAATCCTCGGCGTCTACAGCTACTTCATGTCCGTCCTAGCAGACCGCGATGTTTACATTCGAAAGACTTGGCAAGCCGTTGAGGGCATCTCTGGTCTTGCCGTTCTCTATACCATTCTGGCTGTCCTCCTTACTTGCTGTCTCGGTGGAAAGTCTTTCTTCGCCTTGCTTGGAATCGTACTCGATCTCCTCTTTATGGGAGCATTCGTTGCTGTTGCGGTCCTGACGCGAGAAGGCGCTCGCAGCTGCAGCGGTAACGTGCGTACCCCTCTCGGAAACGGTCCATCGAACTCGAAGCAGGGTTTCGGAAGCAGCTCAAACGGAAATGGACCCAGTCAGATCACCTACTCCGTGTCCTTAGGAACTGCCTGTCGTCTGAACTCTGCTGTCTTTGCGGTTGCTATTGCTGGAGCGTAAGTTGCCGAACCCTTGTGTCATCTCCTTCTTTGCTGACCAATGTAGCGTCCTCTTCCTCCTCTCCGCCATCGTTCAAGTGCTCCTTGCCCGTCATCACCGCAAGGAGAAACGTTACGGTCCCAGTCCCGCCAACAACTACACTCGCGGCAGCGGTGTGAAATTCTGGCAGCGTGGCAAGAAGAACAGGGGCACGCGCGATGCTGAAATGGCTGGCACCGTGCCCGCAACTGGTGGACTCAGTGGTGGACACCATGATGTTCGCCCGTCTCACGACACCGCCTACACCGGCTCCACCGTCGCCAACAATAGCGCGTATGAACATGGACACAACAAGACTTTGTCGGGTGGTTATCATACGGCGCCCACCGGGACATATGCTGCACCCACTAGCAACACTTATGCTCCACCCACTGGTAACGCATATGCTCCTCCTACCGCACCATACCCCACTCACGGCCACGCAACTAATTATTAAGTAATCGAAAGATTCGGAGAGGTGGGACGAGACGATAGGCCCTGGATGGGATGTGGAAACGAAATGAATTTCCTTCCTGTACAATTATATTTTTGCATTATACCATACCACAGAATTTGGGACCTGGTTGATCCGGGTGTTTTCCCCTTAAAGTCATGATTGGATAAAAGTTCATGGATGCAACCTAATAGTAATGAAATTGGTCAAAATGTTTTCTGTTTTTATGATGAGTGAACCGTTCCTGATTTGAAGTGGTCGGAATATACCTTCAGTCTTGAACTACAACGCCAAACTCGTCATCCGCCCTCAATCATTCCTCATGACGTCGAAATCATCTCTTCGTCTTGCCCTTACCCTCCGTCGCAAATTTCTCCCTTCTCTTCTTCTCCCCTGTTCTACCCTCTTTCGCTCTAATATCTTCTAACGCCTGCCTCAGCACCGTTTCCAACCCCTCGTTCCGTCTAGATAACAACATCACATCATCTGTATTAACTACTTTGCGGCCGGCGTGCTTCGCGAAGGTCTCAAGGTCTCGGGATGTATTAGAAATTTGTGTGTACACCATCTCCGTCAAGGCACCGATGAATTGGGGAGTGGCATTGAGGTTGTGTTGGAGGCATTCTTCGTCTACGAATTGGCCGATGGAGTACCAGAGGGAGGATTTGAGACGCTGTGGGGTGTATTAGGAGCAGTAGAGAGAATATGAGGTCTAACGGGACATACCTCTTCAATACTGGCGGCCTCATCTTCTGAAGCCATTCTGGAATTGCACAGAGATTGAGATATCGGAGTATGCACCGGTCGACGGAGGGATCTCAACGGAGACGCGTCGCGTTCTGCCGGAGAAGACCCGTCTGAGAGTGGTGCGTGCGCAGACCGTTGCTGATGAAATGTTGCGATCTCGACGGAAAACACATATAGAACCCCACGCAAAACTCCAGATACCCGCTATTGCAATATATACAACCTCCACACCCGTGGCATCCATTGATTTCTACTTGGGTGGTAGGGTCAACCTTCTCGGATATCGCAAACTCCCGTACTTAGGCCTGGAGCGCTAATTAAATACCTCTATCTGCTCTTAAAACTTTTCTTATCACCAATCTCCCACGAGAAGAACTCACTCAAAGGAAACCACAAACGGCACTCCCCCAAAATCATCTGCATCCAATACATTCATTCATACAAACCACCTATCCACCTCCGTACAAACACAAAGTCGCAAGACATCCCCGTCTCCTATCATGGACGTCGAACTCCTCAAAACATGGTGGGGCAACTTCGAGCGGAACACCCACGCTGCCTTTACAGGATTACGAATGAAAGATTACATCCGCCTTATTGTCATAATAGGCGGATACGCTCTCCTCCGACCTTACATCATGAAGATCGGTTCACACTTGCAAGCGAAACAACACGAACGGGACTCAGCAGACACCGGAGCGCAAATTCATCCTAATGATCTGCGTGGAAAGATTGAGATACCTGGACTGGACGAAGAAGAGCAAGACGAGGACGCGGATGAAATGGATAGGCCCGGTGACTGGGGAAGGAATGCTAGGTTAAGGCAACGGAAGTTTATTAGGCAGGCACTGGAGGAGCACGAGAAGAAACTGAGAGAAACTGTGGATGAAGAGGAGGATAAGGACATTGCGGAGTTCTTGGTGGATTGATCCAACAGCTCTGTTGTACCGCGACAATTGTCTCAAGCGGCGTAGTACCAATATTAGCCTGGAATGTTGAGGACAGTTCGAGGGATTTTAAACCGTTAAGGGAGCTTTTGCCAAATTCTGATCCCTATTTCAACTATCTAAACATAGGAATGCGGCATCGAAGCAACAACAACCTCCTCAGACATACAAGCAAGGCATCAATCGAATATTTAAAGACCGACCAAAAGCCGGCATTAGCAAAGATAATACTTAATACACGCCGTTATGGTTATGAGCTTCGACCATCTGATTGCAGTGTTCTCATGGGCGTAAAAACTCATTGTATAACCGTGGATATAGGTACTGACATTCCGCCACCGCTTTGGAATTTAAACGCGTAAACATCGCATGGTCATCTTCCTCATCCCTCTTTGAAGCCGATTTTCCGCCCTTGCAATGTCCTTTTTTTTTCTTTCGTTCTCTACCATGGCACTAGCTATGGCCTTTCAATTTCAGTTCAATGTTCTCTGGAGACTCTCATTCTGTTTTACGAATGTCTTTTTCCCATATGCAGATGAGTGACCATTTTTAAACGCAACTTATGACTTCACGATCATCAAGGAAGCTCCCTGTGCATGACAGGCGCTTTTTTGCGTGGACGTGGTTTAATAAAAACGATTGCAAACGAGGAGATGTACATGAGCGAGTATTGCATAGAAGACGCATTTATTTCGGCATGAATCTAGGACTAGCTGCTGCAGGCTGCGCCTCTGTCAACATTGTCAACCCCAACGGACAACTGCAGCGGATACACTTCAAGGGGCTCAGCAACTGCTAATGCGTAAATGAAGAGATGCTCAGATCTGTGGATTGCGAATCTAAAGGGCATCGACACGTGCAAAACTCAGAAGACCATTTACGCCGACGAGGCGAGCAGCGGCGGTTCTAAACAACATGCTTGAGGATAAAAATAGTAGTTGAAATGGAGAGATGATGAATAGAGATGTCGTATAATGGATATAGGAGATTCACCGCTATTGGATGATTTCTTATTGATAGAGATGATGATGGAAAGCAATGTAAAAGAACGTAGTGCTGTTCGCCACCAATATCAGCAACGCAACACCAAAAATTTATCACGACCTATCTCATGCCCTTAGACAGCGAACCTCAATTCTTTCTCATCTCGGTTCATCCTTAATCTTTTCATAAATTCACGCTCAATGCTACATAGCCCTGAAACGACCAAGAAAACTCTTCCTCAATCCCACGACCTCGTCGTGAGAATCAATGAAAAGCAATGCCATACGACATAATCGTCCTTCAGGTTACAAAAATTCGTTGCCGATCCGCAGACCAACAACAGCGGTCGTAGTTGTAGTTTTCAACTAGCAAAAAAGCACACTCAGACGAATCTTCACTGTGATGCTTAAAGCCCTTGCACTCGGAATGAGGAAAAAAAAAAGGAAGAGTGTGAGAGGGCGGCCGGAAATTTATAGGTTTGGGGAAGGGGCTCGCTTAGGGGTCAGGTGACGGGGCAGGGGCTAGGCAGCAATGGGGCATGGAAGATCGTGGAATGTTGAACAAGCGTGAGAACAAAAGTTTGGCACGACGTGTGGTATTGAATTTCTGCCGAAACTCTTTATTTCTGATAGGAAGAGCTTGATACCCCGTATTGCCTGTGAAATTAATTTTTCAGCCAAGCCTGAGCGTGGAAAAGAGCTTCACGAACTTCCAGTTTCTTCACGCTCTCATGGCCAGAGTGTGTTGTGCACGCGGCTGAGACTCAGGAACAACGTGCCGAGTAGTCCATTTACCGCAGGTAGTGTTCTGAACTCCGAACAACGTTGAGCATGTGCAGGTGGGCGTTGTCAGGGCAAGAGAGATTTCGCTATCCTTAGAGGGTTTTGGGCGATACGAAAAGTATACTGTAACATTACGCAGGCTTCCACCTACGTTGCTTCAACATCGAATCACTAGGTGCCTACGTTAACAACGGCCGTTTGGTAGAAATGCCACACCCGACATCTTGAGACTCGTATCAGGATTCAACAACACACTTGGCTATACTGTGTATGAACTTTAAAAATTCAGAAACGGTCTAACACATTTGACGGACGCTAAGAGAGCTTACACTTTAACAACCATTTGCAAGTAAAGGTGATCGACTGGAGTCATATCTCTATCAAAATTTGTGCAAGAGGTGTTTCCCTACCTTCTCACATCTGGAACAAAATGTAAACAGGCGGAAACGTATCCATCGTCTAACGATCTCCAACCGCCCGTTACTACCTCTATATGTGGTACTAAGGTTAATACCGACGTCGACTACTCAAATTCAAGAACACTGCTCCCAATCTTCGTAAGGAACCAGAGGCTTTTTGACCTTTAAAAGAAAAGAAGTTTTTTCTAGATCTTTTTTTTGGAGAAACTTCAACAGTTCAATCTTACAGCTTGATATCGACTTGTGAAGCCGAGGCTTCCGGAAATAATCAATGTAGTAAAAAGTGTCGCAATAGCAGAAGACCAAATAAATATGAATGTTGTATAAATACAAGAATACATAAGTTACATACTGTCTAACTCAAAAGGTATCTTTGGTATCCTTATCGACCACCGGGGGTAGATATAGAAATGACCTGGCGTACCAGCCGCTGTTCGCTAATGGAGACTCGCTCTATACTCGATGTTATCGCATTATGATCCTTAGACTGAAGCTATAGTATTGTAATAGAGAAGAGCGGACAGAGACCATTTTGAAAATGAGAATTCGTATCCCAAACCGGAAACTGCAAAAAGATACAACACCAGCAATGCAACGCCAGATAAAAATGCAACCAGGTCTATAGTTCGAAAGAAGGGGTATATATAATATAGTTGCCGGCTTACGAAACACTAAAGGACTCTCCGCAACCACATTGTTCCGCTAAGTCAAAAGTCAGTAAAACACCCATACGCGATCTAGGGCGAAGGAAATACTCACTGGCATTCGGATTTTTAAACACAAACCGCTGATTCAACTTATCCTCCAACCAATCCATCTCACTCCCGATAATATTCAACAGCGCCTTATTATCAATCAGCACCTTCACCCCATCCTGCTCTACCTGCTCGTCTAGCTTTGATGGCTTGTCCACATACTCCAAATGGTACGCCAGCCCCGAACAGCCCTTCGCTTTTGTCCCTATGCGTATGAGCTTCGGCTCTGGTTGCTCAAGCAGGTCACGCAGGTGCGATACAGCACTCGGGGTGAGCTTTATGACGGCTTTGCGGGGCCCGAAGTTGTAGCGTCGGTGTTTGAGGGGTGATTTGGTGGTGGAGGGTTGGGGCACGGGCTTGGTGAGTTGCGCTTCACCTTCGCGGAGAGCGGCGTTGGGGGGGTTTTGCTGCGTCAAGCTGGCTGAGCGCAGTGGCGCCTGTTGCTGTTGCTGCTGCTGCTGCGAGGATGTCCATCGCGGGGGAGAGTTGCTGGTGGCCTCGGGGTGGCGACCGCCTGCGATCGAAGTCTCTGGGACGCCAAAGTTGCGTGGTGGTGGCTCGGAATGTAGAGAGGAGGGGTGGTATGCGCTCGCTGTCTGTAATTGTCTTCTAGACGATTGCCGGTAGGAGTTTAGAGAAGAGAAGGTTCGGTAGCATTGCGGGCAACGGCGCGAAGCGGGCGGCGCGGCGAGGCGGAGGAATGTAGATGTGCAAGAAGGGAATGCTCGAGGAAGAGACATGGCTGCAAGATTGTGCAATGTCTCTAGGTGTGGGATATACCTTGGGGAAATGTTGTTTGCAGATGGTGAAGGGCAGCAATTTGGACTCTGCAGGCGCTCGGGAGATGTCATCTGCCAAGCAAATTTTGAATGGCCAATCAGGGTGCAGGTGATTGGAAATGTCAATTCTCCCGCACGCGCCGGCACTGTTTTGATTCCGAGGAGCTGGCTCGCGGTTTGCCTCGTCTTTTGCATCAACGAACGTTCACCGACCGGCTGCCTCAGGCTCCTTTCCCCCGGCCACATTAATAGATTTCCCTCAACTCCCCTATAAGTATATGTAATAGTACTTTTTAATTTAATTTAAAATACTCTTTCTTCTACATAGTGCTCTTTGTCTCCTAAGATTTCTATTCACTCTAAAGACGATCTCCTCTCCTAGGTTGAACTGATTTCCTTCTGGATTTCTCAATAGCCGTCAAGGAGGCCAATGATAGCATCCATTGCTGTCATGTATCATTTCTCTTCTTTATGCCTTCAGTTCCAGTCGCTCCTCCTTCTCTTTCATTCCGCTCAATGGGCCCTTCTTGACCATAAGAGTCATAACTTCATAAAGGGTATCCTATCCTAAGTTAGCATCTTGCGGTCTATATCGCTCTCGTCTCAACTTACAGCAGCAGCCATGGTAGTCAACTCAGCATTAGTATCGTAAGCAGGAGCGACCTCGACAATATCCGCCGCAATGAGGTTAATACCTTCCAATCCGCGGATAATGGTGCGGAGCTCGCGAGTGGTCCAGCCACCTGTTTCAGGGGTACCAGTAGCAGGAGCGACTGTTAAAAATCAATATCCAAGATACCTACAACAGCCAGTCTTAGAGATCGAACTCACAAGCTGGATCCAAAGTATCAATATCAATGCTCAAATAGACAGGCTTCTCTGTCCCAACCCTCTCCCTAATCTTCTTGATGATACCATCAGTGCCAATCTTGTCGATTTCGCGCGCTTCGACAATCTGGAAGCCGCAATAGCCGTCGTTCTCATAATCAGATGGCCCTGACAGTGTCGTTCGTATGCCAGCATGGATGTTCGAGTCGTTGGCGAGAAGGCCTTCTTGCGCGGCGTGGAAAAAGTAGGTTCCGTGGTTGATGCTGGCTTGCTGGCTTGGGGAACCACCGAAGACTTTGGGCTTCCATGTGTCACTGTGGAGGTCAGTGCTGATGTTTGGACGATGAAGGAGAGGGTGTCTCACAGATGGCTGTCGAAATGGATGACGCTGACTGGGCCGTATTCCCTATTACCGATGTCAAACTGGATTTTATCATTTGAATATGATATACGTACCGGTTGATGGACCGCAGCAAGGGAAGAGTGATGGTATGGTCACTATAGCCTTGTCAGAGGGTATCGTTTAGGGATTGTCGATATACTTACCCGCCAAGAGTGATGAGTCGGGGGAGAGTCCGGTCCTTTTTGGCCGGACCAGGCTTGTCAGCATCAGTATATGGTGCCCGGGAAAGAAGCAAATTATGGCCGTCCTCAATTTGCTGTAAAGCATAACCGTTGTCGTAGCTGTACAACTAAGTCAGAATAAACTCTTTTCGATTTCAGTCTCTCCTTTCCAGTCTCTCTCGGATCCTGTCCAAGCTCCTCCAGAAAAACACAATGGAAACTTACGATGTAACAGGGATATCACCACAATCAATAACCTTAGCCCAGCTGTTAAAAGGATTCGCCTTCAATGGGACATTGTATCCGCCGCTAAATCCAACCCTTCGTGAGCCTTTACGCCCACACACAAAGGTAAGCTTGTGGTTTTTGGAGACATACTAGAGATTTAGGCGGCGAGAACCTTGTCTAATGCCGCTTGGCCCAAAGCGGGCACCTGGGCGGTATGAAGTACCAGTGTCGAACGGAGCGCCTGAAAGAAAGTCAGTGCAATGTATGGCGAATAGCTTCCAGAAGGGAATGGAAGTTTACCGATGAATGCAATGTCATATTTGACGCTGCGGCTGGTAAGGCACGGATGGTATTGGATACGACCAAACGTCGAGATGCCTGAGAAGACAGAATCCGCCTACAATATAGGGTCAGTAGTCGATACTTTCACAAGCTTTTTCCACACAGGGGTCCCACATACCTGAGTTCCGCCATCACCAGGCAAAGTATTGTACCACAGCGCATTATGCGGACCCTCAATTGGGGTCTGATCCTCCTCATGGTAACCATGAGCCGCCGCAATGGCAGCTAGACCAAGAACAGATACTGCAACCTTCATGATAATAGCAATTGAAGGCAAATCGGATAGGAGGGCGAGGAGAAGAGAGAAAGACATAAGAGAGGGGGATTGAAAAGAAACCAGGAGCGAGCCGCAGCTCCAGTAATAAAGAAAAATATAAAACTTCCAAAGCCAGATACCTACATCTTTGACATTCCGCTGTTAGGTAAATGGAGCTCCAGAGCTTTCTGAAAGCTCCCCTGTTGCAATGATCACCGCGCCTCTCGGCCAGCATAGTTTTCTTCTCCTACAATTGGCTCCAGTGGTCGATAAACCCCAGGTTTCTGATACAAAGGCAGTTCACAACAGTATGTAATCGCAGACATGTATAATGTTGCTTATTATGACCTCCCCCGGTCGATGCTGGCGATGCTGGCCCCCGCTATATGCCGATGACGGATGGTGGGAGGTTGCAGTTGGCGAATCAGAACGTGTCAGTGCGATTTCGTAAACGACATACTCAATGTCTGTGCTATTCCTGATACAGGAATTCTCTTATCTGAATATCTGGACAGAGTCGCAGACGATTCAGAGGAGAACATGCAGCAGGGTTCGTCAAGTCTAGTTCTGCAAGCGAACTCTGTTGGAACGAATGGAGATTTGGCGTGTTACGTTTCACCCATGTTAGGTGGTGTTTGTCACAAGCTCATGTCGTGCATTTATTTATATTTCGGAATCTCCAGATAGGGAGTTTCAAAGATTTGCAAACAGCAGCGGTGAAGGCTGAGGGATTTGGAAATGCCGAGGGCTGTTCAGGCATTCAGTCCTTGGAAAGTGGCGTTCAAGATCGAGGTGTGGTGACGTGCTGTCGTTGATAAGGTGTGCTTAAACTGTTTTCGATAATATGCATGTTCTCGAGGTGCATCATGTCGACAGAACGTCCAACGGGAGGAGGACGGATATCCGCAGCGCGGGATGCACTTCCCCATGCTTGAGAAGGAGCCGTTGGTTCATGAATGAGAGGAGAAGGCAAGATCTCCTTAGGAAATGCAAGAAACAGTTCATGGAGTTGCATAATGGAGACGTATTGTTTGTTCCAGTCTATATGAATTTTTCTGTTACGCCTTCCAGCCTCAGAGTCTATCACACAGTCTTCAATCGGTTATCAGTGATAGCCGTTCGCCTCTCCGCCCGCTGAATGCCCAAGCTCAGCTCTGTCGTCACAATCCATCCTGTCAAATGCCTTCTTTACCTGATGCTCCCAATTGCTCCACGCCACAATCATCCACTCACCAAACCCCACCAAATACAGGGCCACGCATTGTCCCACCCACAATCCGGCTAAACCCCAGCCGTGGAATGCGAGCCAGATACCAAGTGGCAGGGCACCACAGTAATAACTGACAAGATTCACAGTAGCGCCAACATGCTGTCGACCCATGCCCCTGAGTGCGCCTCCACAGCTGCCGTTAAGGCCATCAGCAATCTGGAATAAGGCAACATACGGCATGACTTCGGCGGTCAGCTTGATCACCCGAATATCGTCGTTGAAAATTTTGGCGTATACGTCTTTTACGCCCATGAGAACAGCGAGAACCAGAGCACCTAGAATCATGCTAAGAAGCGCAGCGGTATTCGCGGCCCGGGCAGCTCCTCGTGCATTGCGGGCTCCAAGGAGATTCCCTACGCGGGAACTGGTGGCAACTCCAAGGCCGAATGGAATGGTGTTCAGAACCTGATCAGTGGTCATAATGACGCTTTGTGATGCAAGTGGTATCGTGCCTAATCTTCCAGCAGCAAGGGCGACAATCTCAAATGCCCACCACTCTGTGCCGACGTGTATGACACCAAGAGCAGCAAGCCGGGCAAATGTCCACATGTTTTGGAGGCATTTGCGGCTCCAGCCTCCCCAGCATTTCCATCCGTCAACGAAGCGTGCGTATGCCAGAAGAAGAAGAAAGGATGCCCAGTATGCGATACCGGTAGCAATTGGAGCACCCAAAAGTCCGATTTTGAATGTATAGACGAAGAGATAATTCAGAGCCGCGCTTAAGGGAGAAGTGATAAGGAGGACATATGTGCCAGGCCTCATTATTCCTGTTCCCTGGTTAGTTTATGAGGGTCGGCAGAATGGAGAATTACGTACCTTGGGCCTGAAGGTACTTTTTTAGTGCTTCAAAGTAGATATACCCAATACCACCTGGAACAAGAACACTCAGGAATCTGGCCGAATCCCGCGCAATGTAATCATCCTGTCCCAATGCTTTGAAAACCGGCTCGGAAAATATCCAAAGGACAGCTATAGGGAGGTAGAAGGCGGAAAGAACGATGATTGAACGTTGCAAAATGATTCCAAGATCATGAGGATTTTTGCTCCCGGTAAAACTGGCAGATGCCAGAGTATCAATTGCAGTTGTTCCTCCAAGTGCAACTAACCACGCTGAAGCCATTGCAAACATGTACGAAAATGCCGATGTAGCCAGCGCCTCCGGTGATAGACGTCCCACTATCAAGACTGAGACCGTCTGGAGAGAATTTTGAAGCGTATAAGCTAGAATGACAGGTACGGACCCTTTTAGCAAAATCCGGAGCTCCTGAAGAATGAGTTGGAGCTGTGACTCTTCGCCATCTTCAACTTCGTATGATTCTCCGGCATATGCTTCGTCCTCGAGAGACGGAGGTGGAAGAAGAGTTGTCCGCTCATCAGGGGTACCGTCCGTATCTAAAGATTTCTTGGAATTCTTCCAAAAGTTGGGTATCCATGCTTGGCCTGGACGACTGTCCATTTTTTAAAAATATAAAAAGATGTTTTAAAACTGAAATATGAAACGTTCTGGAGAGTTAGGTAGAACAGAGTACCTTCCAGCGGCTATAATTGAACATGTTGAATAGGAGACTAAGGAAAGAAATCACATTACGTATACTCGGAGAGATTGAGAGATGACAGCTAAAGGACGTACGCATTGATAGACAAGTCGATAGCAGGGGGAATGAACGATAACCAAACCCATCAGGGAACGCCTGGACCCGTGGGAATCATTGGCGGTGACTTGCAGGTTGTCGATGCTAAGGGATTTCAGTCCGATTGACAACACATGATCTTCAATTGCATATGTAAGTGGACGACAGCCCTGCGGTTGCCTTATCATCCTGCATTTCTTTGAGGTTGACTAAAGGATTTCGGTAAGCTTTACGCGACTCTCCCAGGCTGTAAAGTCCAATCGCAGGTTATGAGACAAAGGAGAGATTGCGGCGGAGTCGTGTAATGAACTGTTTGGACACTGTCGAGACTCCGTGAGACGATGTGTGATGAAGCTCAATGCAGCAAGCCACCCCACGCTGTAGATATGACAGCTGAAAGTTGGTGGGTATCCATCATGGAGAAAGTTGACGTATCAAGTAAGGTTTGAAATCGGACTTGGGTCGTTAGCGAAGTGTGCCGGCGTTGAGTCACGTGCCCGGTTCTTGTTACGCCGACGTCGGAGCATAGCTAGCTGTGAACCACAAAAGCAACTTCAACTCTTCTGATCAAGCATGTCTTGGATATAATCGCTGTTAACCACTGCTCAATATCTCCCACCTCTTCATTTTCAACATGGGCTGTGAGAAATGTGAGAAATGTGAGAAATGTCCTATCTGGCACCATCAGGCTTTGATCACTGCAATTCTGGTGACCTCTTGTACCCTTACTACAATGCCTTTAAACGCTTTTTAGAATTAATTAGTTATGTCATCCGAGGGGATAACTGCTCTGTTCTTGTCTCTATTCTCTATTATCCGTGTCTTTCTCTCTTTTGAAGGCCACGCACTAGCAGTACTTCTCTAACTGTATACTACCCCCTTCCCTCCCCATCATCCTCCTTCTCCCGCAGTTCATCCTCCTTGTCCCAGACTTTCCTACCTGCGATCCACGTCTGTAATACATCTCCCTGTTCATTCAGTACCGCCAAATCAGCTCTCCTTCCCTGCTTCAAAATCCCCCTACCCCCTTCTCCATCGATTCCCATAAAGGCTGCTGGGTTTTCCGTAACCGTTGCCACGGCCTCCGCAATCCCACATCCCGTCCACTGCATTAGGTTTCTCACAGATGCTTGTAACGGAATACAACCGCCGATCAACGTGTCTGTCCCTGAAATGGTAGCTCTTGTACCTCGCTTCTCCTGATCAGACGGAATCTGCGCGTGTCCTGGATGAATTCCATCTGGAAGCGACGCCAGTTCGATGGAGTCTGTGATGATGATGCATTTCTTCGGATTGATTCGGTATAGTGCAGATACAGTGTTGGGATGGGAATGCTCTCCGTCCGCAATCACGGTGTAGAAAGGGGTCTCCTGTTGCTGACTTGGAGGGAGCGATATCAGACCAGCGAGTCCAGGAGCTCGGGACGTCCACGGTGGCATCGCGTTTAGCGTGTGGGTTAGGCAATTTGCGCCTGCTTTTAGTCCGGCTAAGCCTTCTTCATATGTGGCAGTAGAATGGCCCATGGATACTTTGATGCCCTTTTCAATGAGCTGCTTGATTAGGATGCTAGAGTCTGAGATCTCGGGAGCTAGGGTGGTGAGTTTGATGGAAGATGTTAAGTTGGAGGATCCATAGATGGAAGAAGGAGGTGTGCTGCATGATTGGAAAAGTGAGCTGTTGTGGGCGCCCTTTTTGGAGGGATGCAGGTAGGGTCCTTCGGTATGTGCCCCTAGGAGGGAGGCAGAGTGTGGTATGTCTCTTGGTGCGAGGAAGGGTAGGATCTGAAAGAAAGTGTTAGCGACGGTGGTCTTTAAGTAAGAGAATGAGGGCACGTCAGAATCGCGAGCCAAGATGTAAAGCATGAACAAGGAAAGGACTATTGGGTGCCGCGATGAAATATGAATTTGATATTGAAATATTAGATAGGTGATTATGTACAGCAACCTCACCTTCTGGAACTCCTCTGGCTTTACGGTAGCAATGGTTCCCCAAAACCCGGTAACACCTTGGGTGGCATAGTATCTGGCAATCCCATCTACCTTCTTCGCATAGCTGTGCTGGTCTTCAAAATGCGTAAAGTGAAATCCATTAGCACCGTTCGTATGGAGTTCCAAATATCCCGGTGCAATGATATTGTCATCTAGGTCCACGGCCTCACCACCAATATAACCTTCTCGTTTGAGAATCAGTCCGGTTTCATCTGAGATGACGAGGTGGTCTTCGATTAGGAAACTATTGAGTGCATAGCGACAGTTGGTAAAGGTGGTGAACCAGCCAGACATTCTAGACCAAGTAATAAGAATAAACGGGTCAATGACACGGAAGGATGAAGGGGGAAATAGATGTGAATGGAAAGGTCGAAGCCAAGCCTAAAGCATTCACCCAAATTCAAAGGCAAGCGAGTGCCAAGCCATACCCTGCTCTTAGCCCCGCATCCTGTGTGGCTGTTTTGGTAGGGTGCACAAGCCACTTTTGAAGATCGATCGATACGAACAAGAAAGACAGCGTTAGCGATCGCGTTCACTTGAATTCAATAAATGCTAAAGTCCAATTGATGTCAATCGAATGTGAAAGCAGACAGTCGACGTGTAATTGTAGTATAGCAGCTGTCTTAGTCATTAAAATTAAAAGACAATAGTCGCTGCCAATTTTGGTTTACATCATCACCGTGCGCTGTGGCTTGCCTTTCACCAAGTCGCACGCTTGCGGGATGACGTCAAAGCCTAGATGGGTGGAATTCCAACCTGTTTGATAGCTCAAGGATACAGTACGAGGCATCTCCTAGCAGCGATCATAATTCTCATAGCTGCACGACATTCCCTGCTTTCCGGTCCTCGGGCCACCTATTTACCACGTCTTCTCCCTATAGCTTCACCTTCTTCTTCTTCTTCATTTGCTTCATCCTACCCGCTGTCTACCTTTTTACCCTGCGTTGACCGTAGGAAGGGGAAAAGCCAATATAATGGCGGAACAACAGCAGCAACATATGCCCGGCGGCCATTACTCCGGAGCCAACCCCGTCCCTACCGTCAGGAAGTTCATCGAGAACCTGGACAAGGATAAACATGAACGGGATCGTAAGATCGATGAAGAATCCTCGAGCAAAATCCAAGCATCAGGAGATGCAGTCCCTCATAAGCCTACCAATGCCGGTGTCAAGGGAACCCAGAAGAAAGTCACAGACCCTACAACTGGAAGGGAGGTTGTGATTGAGGATGTCAATAAGGATATGCAGAAGCAGGTGGAGAATCCCCAGGTATGTTTCCTTTGGCCCACTCTCATCACAATCGGGGCTAACTCAGATAGCTCTCCGTTCCAAATGCGAACCTGCAAAAGGATACAGTACGTATACAATTCAGCCCATTCATGAATGTTCACTTACCTGTAACCAGCCCATCAAAACCGACCCTTACCAGTCACAGGAGGAATACAAGCGCATCCAAGACGTCACCGCTCCCCCCGATCCAGTCGCTAACGGAACCACCTCCGACGTTCCTATTCATGGAGAGAAGACAAACATTCTCTTTCATCCTACTCCGTCGGTCAGCTACGAGCCTACCTTCGCAGCTCTCGAGAAAAGAGCAACACAAATATGTATTGCAGTGTTAGTAGCCACTGTAGTGTTAGGAAGTATGTTTGGTGGCTCGCTCTGGGGTTTGATACCTTTGGGGATGTGCTTATCCTCAGGCATCTTCCTTTGGATGAAGGAAGTTATCCGTAGTGGCAGAGAGGTGGAATGGGACAGCGAACAAACAAGAGGCAAAATGGTATGGAATAACACCATCCACCTCACGCATTCTATACAATTGACATGATGTAGGCCACTGCCAACCTACTTCCAGAATCTGTTGAATGGATGAACACCCTGCTCGGCATTGTCTGGGGATTGATCAATCCAGACATGTTCCAAGGCGTAGCGGATACATTGGAGGACGTTATGCAAGCATCCGTCCCAGGAGTCATCGAAAACGTACGTGTTGCAGAGATCAATCAAGGCAGCAATCCGCTGCGGATTCTCAGTCTGCGAGCTCTTCCTGACGAACATGTTCAAGAATTGAAAGAATCCATCCACAAGGAGAACAAGCAAACCAAGGATCCGCAAGAGGCCGCGGCTGATGAAGAGGGAGGGGATTATTACAACTTGGAGGTTACATTTGCATACCATGCCAAACCCAGTGGCAAGCGCGCCTCTGACAAGGCACGCAATATGCATATGCAGCTTGTGTTCTACTTGGGGATTAAGGGTCTCTTTGGCGTCCCCCTGCCTATTTTTGTCGAACTCCAGGGCTTGGTTGGAACTGTTCGTCTTCGGCTCAACATGACACCGGAACCACCATTCCTAAAAACTCTGACTTTCACTCTTATGGGAACTCCTCAAGTGCAAGCTGGATGTATACCTATGGTCGAGAAGGGTGTGAACATCCTCAATCTGCCACTGATCTCGAACTTTGTCAACTACGCCATTGGCGCAGCTGCCAGCATGTATGTCGCTCCCAAGTCCATGTCCATTGACATGAGGGCTATACTTCAGGGCGACGACATCCAAAAGGATACTCAGGCTATCGGTGTTCTCTGGATCCGCATCCATCGGGCTCAGGGGCTCAGCAAACAGGATAAACGAGGCTCCTCGTACGGCGGAAGTGATCCCTACATCACCTTGTCTTTTTCGAAGTATGGAAAGCCGATGTACTGCACCCGAGTTATTACGGACGACCTGAACCCCATTTGGGAGGAAACCGCAGCACTTTTAGTCACCCCGGAGCTCATCAAGGCTGATGAGAATCTCAGCGTCGAACTATGGGATTCAGACCGCCACAGCGCTGACGACATCGTTGGCAAAATTGAGCTTCCCATGCAAAAGATGATTCAACACCCTGGAAAGATGTATCCTCAAAGCTCGAAACTCGCCGGTATGGATGCTGATAGTGAGATGCCTGGTGAATTGCACTGGGAAGTTGGATACTTCTCGAAGCCACAATTCCGTCCCGCCCTCCGGACTGACGGCAAGAACCGCTCGTTGCCAAAGGAACTTCGAGACAAGGAAGAATTCCAAGATGAGAAGGGTGTCAACAACACTGAGACTGATGACGCAGTTATGCACACTCCTCCTGACCCATTATGGCCCAGTGGTATCTGTAGTGTTGTGATTCATCAGATTGTGAACCTCGAACTTGAAAACGTCAAAGGCAGCAATGGTAACCGGAAGGGACGAGAGTACGAACCCGCCAAACCCTTTGGTGAATCAACTGAAGAAACGGGTGGTAATCTGCCTACCAGTTATTGCACGATTCTCTACAACGATCAGCTTGTTTACCGGACTCGTGCCAAGGCGGTGTCCTCCCAACCCATCTTCAACGCCGGAACTGAGCGTTTTATTCGGGACTGGCGCTCAACGATCGTCACGGTTGCGGTTCGTGACTCTCGCAACCGCGAACACGACCCCATTCTCGGGGTTGTTCCCTTGAAACTGTCCGACATCCTTGAGACGTCTTCTCAAGTTACTCGGTGGTATCCACTTGACGGCGGTATTGGCTTCGGTCGCATTCGGATTTCTCTTCTATTCCGCAGCGTTGAAACCCGCCTTCCTCCTAACCTCCTTGGATGGGATGTTGGTACTTTCGAGTTCCGCTCCAAGCGGATTCTGACAACAGGTTATAACCATGCCGCAAAGATACGCCTCAGGACAGGTGGCAGTACTGGCAAGATTCCTCGCCATCGCGCACAGAAGCTCCCTGAAGGTGATGGGTATTACTGGGATTTGGACGCGAAGGACGGCAAAGATAATGTGCGGTTGCCTGTGAAATACAGATATCGCTCTCCCATCGTTTTCGAGTTCCATATCGCGAACAAGCGGAAACCGGATGCTTATGCCACTATCTGGCTTCAGCATTTCACTGATAATGAGGACACAGACATCAACATCCCTATCTGGCAAACGGCTCACCCTGCTCGCTTGACCCAGAACTACATCACGGAGAAGAACTGTCACGAAGAACCTGGCTTGGAGGACCTCAAAGAAGTAGGCCGTCTCCAGTTCCGCGCACGCTTCAAAGCAGGTACAGATGAGTCACATGCGGCTTTTATTGTCGACAACGACTCGCGTGAAACGTTTGAGACATGGGAAGCTTGCATGACAGAAGGCGTGCGCACTAGGAAGGTTGATGCAGAGTTACCCGACCGTATCCAAGAACTGCATGAACAGTCTCTTACCGAGGGCCGCGATATCCTCAAACAAGCGTCTGAAGAAGAAAAGAAGAAGTGGCTAAGCAAGACCGGAGATGACTGGAGCGGTGCTTTTGGTCATGACCCTAAGGCATATATGGACTTGTCAGGCCGGAAGAGGCGAGAGCCGGGCGTCGATGAGCCACTCCATGATCCGTATCATCCTTCCGACAACTCGGACAACGAAGACTCAGACTCCGACGATACCACTACCTCTAGCTCTGACGATCTCGGTATCAAAGACGCAGACACGGCTGGTAGTGCCGACAACATGGGCGGGTCTGACCCAGCTGGTAAGAATTCAGCATCCGGCGACGCTTCGCAGAACGGCAATGCCCCCACGACGAATACGGGCAAGACGACATCCAAGGATATCAACAAGCAGAATAAAAGGGTTGAGGAAAGAAAGGAGAGAGGCCTCATGCAGTGGAAGCCGATGAGGAATGCCAAGTTTGCGAAAGATCAGGGCAAGCTGGGCTTGAGGAAGTTGAAGAGTAAGGTTACTGGGGGTTTGGAGGGCAGACAGCCCGGTGTTGAGACTGGTGAGTTCTTTTGTCCTGTGATTTGAGCTTAACTGACTTTGGCGTAGAAACTGGAAGCTAGATGACCTAGTTAGTAACGTGTGAAAGATAAGTGGCTGCTGATACGATGAGTAATCAGGGGCTCATCTCAGAGGTGGACTTTAGGGATCGGGTCTACCTTCTTTTCTCTCATCCTTCATGATATCATGAGTATATGGGGTATGCATTGGGTTGGGATATGGGTTTTTTTTCCTTTCCCTTTTACTCTCCTATCACTCTTCTTAAATTAATGGCCCGGATTGACTGAGAAATATTTCTCTACGATTCTGGAATACAAAACGTGAATATGTTACAGAAGATGTCTGCAGTATGTTTATTTGATATTTGTATGATCAGAATTGCTTGCTTGCTTGTCTGATAGTCTAAATGATATTGCTTGCTCGCTTGCCTATCGGCTTATATAATATATGAGAAACGGGATACTTTATATCCGGCCGCCGGCTGGGCCCGAAACTCGAAGGAAGAAAAAAAGGCTATCTAAATGAAGACCTTCTAGGGGATATCTAGGCTACAAATAGCTTTAAGGACACGATCCCAGAAATGGTACTAAATTTCTCCAATTTCCCTCAAGCTACTCTACAATCTATCCTAAAAAAAATCGATCAAGCGATAAAAAGCAAGCCAGAAATCTTGGAGCTTAATGCTTGATTGATCAAGGATTTAATAAGGCTCTTGCTTGGTTGCTTGACACGCAAAAAAAATAGTCCTTTGCTCGCTTGTGGCTCGTTTGTTAACAAGTCTGTATGTGACGTGTACGTTCTAGGTTTGAATTACGGCAGAATCATACTGAGTCTCTTATGTAGGAGCGCAAGTGAATGATTACTGTTTATTAACTGTTAGAGATGTTCAGGTTTGTTTAATTAAATTCTTTATCCGTAGTGGGGAATAGGAAACTTAGTATTATGGGTTGCAACCAGACATCTTGAAAACCCCTGTAGAGAAATACAAATAAATACCTGTAGAAGATCACTTCTTCAAAAATTGAGCTTGGCACTGGCTGTTGACGTGTGTATATTTGTTTAGAGGAACTGCCCGGCATTAGATAAGTAGGGTTACCGGCCTATTACTGAAGCCTCGGGCAAGTGTTTCACGGCAACTTTGTTCAAGTGATGGAAATAGTGAACCAGACTGAGTTCACGGCTATTTTGATGAAAGATACGAGACCGTCCATTTTAATTGTAAAAAGAAACGGGTTTCTCCTTTGCAGAGCAGAATGCAAACCAAAATAATATTGTGTGTAACAACACAGGGTCAGAACTAGATCAATCTTGTCATATATATAAAGCCGGCCAATGCAAAGAGCAGCCGATCCTTTTTCACAGGAGATGCTAGCTTACATGTATTCTTGTAGTGTGTGAACACCTGGTAACGCATACGAAGTGTCGAATGATATATAAGCTCTTGTTAATTAGGAGAACCATCACACTTACTCAGTAGAGGGGTGGATAAACTGCCCGCGAGCGCCTACTGTCCGATTCGCTGATTCCAGTATAAACTAGCGAAGGAAAAGTTCTAAGAGGGTTGGGGGCGGATCACCTCTGGTTATCCAAAACGGTGTTTCTCAAATGATTTGAACACAGGAGTCCCTTAACAGTGCAAGTTACTTAGCGTATCTGAATTACTTCTAAGGGGAAAGACCATGCTTACGTAGTATCAGCCACTGTGAACACAGTCGGTGACCCTGCGATTGTTCCAGCGGAGATAGGCCTTATCGCAGTCCCCATTCACGAACAGTGAAAGCTGAAGATTGCGGAGTACAGCGTTTAAATCTTACCGTCATAAAAACGGTATCCTCTTTCTGAACCAAAGGCAAGCCATCGTGGTTAACAATGCCGAATCTACTTCCCTCACGGATTATCCATTCATTTCTCCACCCATCCCTAACAACCTCCTTCTTTCAGGCCCCCTTTCACCCCCCTTCCCCCTTCTGCTAAAGTTGTTCTGAAATCGAAAGGTGGTTGCATCGCCTCAAATTCATCTTTAAACTCAATTGAGCCAATCTCACTCCAGCCCTTCCCCTCTGAGGGCCTGACAGTCTCACATCTTGGTACGTGTCGGCCCGGAATCAGTTCGCAACTGGTCAGATTGGAGTGATCCAACAACGACCGCCTCATGATCTTCGTTCCAGCTAAATTGAACGGCTTCGCCGCAATCAGTAACCAAAGGTCAGCCCATCTCTCTCCCGGAATAGGAAATGGGATCAGTGGCGATCGATGCAGCATCATCTCACATCGTACAGAAGCGCCATATCCGACCACGCCCCGCGGCAAGCGGCAAAGGACAGTGGCATGCGCAGGCTCAGTGGCATGATTGGGTATGAACTCAGAGTGTTTACGCGAGCAGTAAAAGGCTTGGTGTGCGGCGCGGGTGCGGCGAGAGCGGCAGACAACATTTTCACTCTGAAGACAAGGGAGATGATTGGTCCGGCGTTAGAAATAGTGGTTCTCCGCAAATTAATGCGTTAGGGATATCATTCGTCATGTATAGTGGTGTTTAGGAGCTTCTTCCTGTTTCGTTTACAGAGTATTGGGAGGCAGAGGGCGCGGGAAACGAAGAAGAACTGGTGATACAAGCAGTGGGAACGCAGAGAAAACTGGAAAACGAATGAAGGGCTCACGAATTTTGTATAGTCCCCTGACAGGGCTCAATTTTCCAATCTATGTGTGTTCTGAATGAGTGCGGAGGAAGCTATTGGTAAGTGATTTCTGTGTCCAAACAGCTAGAATTATACGACGCTGTGGCATTGTGAAACATTTTGGATACAATATGCAGAAATGAGAAAGAAAGAACGTCCTCAGTAGTACTCGGTATCGATGGATGAAACTGACGTAGTTCCCAATTTGCTCCTGGGCCTTATATTAGCATAGGGAGGGCTCGCTTCCAGACAATCCCCCCAGAGCCAATGGCCATGAATGAGAAGAGATCGATGTCAAACGGTCACTGGCAGCGATTAGCTTTCAGCCACTTCCACCTTGGCCTATTGATAAGAGAAGAAAAGGGGTTGCTAAATCACTATAGTCCTCACGTCGTAACTTTTCTGCAGCCCGAGAGTCCGAGCTTGAACAGGTGATCTACGGAAGCTGCGCGGGAGCCGGGAAGGAGGAACGGGGAGAAAGTGAGGCGGCTTTCCCGTAGGGTAAATCCATGTACAAGCACGGCACAGTTCTCTTCCAAATTCAACCTCCAGTGTTGATGTGGGGGCAATTTTATCGATATCTCGTGCTTCTTCCAGCCAGGATATCCACTTCAGCTCAGCTTGAAGAAGAAGGATAGGTTGAAAATTCAAGTGAGTATCCTTTTTGCGGAATACCCCAAGAATTGATACTTCTGAAACTTACCATGCTGTTATATT
Source organism: Delitschia confertaspora ATCC 74209 (assembly GCA_010093945.1). Classification (NCBI taxonomy): domain Eukaryota; kingdom Fungi; phylum Ascomycota; class Dothideomycetes; order Pleosporales; family Delitschiaceae; genus Delitschia; species Delitschia confertaspora. Next base: position 99,940 of record ML993860.1, read on the forward strand.
GTCAGAGAAGAGAAAGTATGCATGAGATGCGATCCTGTTTAGAATGAAATGCGAAGAGACTAAGGCAGCCGGCTCCAGAAAAGAAACACGTACCGCCAACCATGTTTGCATTCCAGCACGATCCATTGTTCCTTCTTGGTCAAATCAGGGTAAGAGAGAGCGTTAGCGATTGTGAGAAGCACCAACTAATCCGCGCAAGTGCCACTGCTTCGCTCCCGATCCCCCCACTTGAAGTTTGCCATCCCGAAGAAGACCAGCAATGATAATCCCAAATACCCTGAAGCAACCGTGACTTTCCAGATTGGGTAATGTGGTTGGAAGGCTTGCCACTGAGGAGTCATGCGGAGCTGGTCGCGACATTTCTATAATAGGATAACAGCAAATGTTACGCTTTCGGGGGTATCTATGACACCAGGAGGGATTCAGAGGCGCAGCTTGCGAATAATGCAAGAAGAGAGCTGAGATATCCTTGGGATTAAGAGGGGGCGTATCTCCGAGAGGAGAGAAACGAGCCATGACTAGCAAGAAACAAGATGGATCCTGGACGCTGTTTTCCCAGAGATGCGGTCAAATCAAAATAGAAGCTGCGCCTTGGATAGTTCTACTCACCAGTTTGTTACCGGGGTGCCTGCAAGTGTGGTCCCAGGCAGTGAAGTAGGGTGGTCAGCGGAGCTTGAGCTGCCTCAAATTATTCGATCTTTGGTTTCACCTATGAGCACAAGTGCAGGCCGATATTCTAGCACATGCCTGATGCCTCAGCTGGACGGTGGACCTAGTCGTCTAATGCGAACGTTTAGATTCTAGCAAGCTGGTATGAGGGGCTCCCATATTCTGAGCGCTTAACGGTATGTCGTCAAGCTTCATGGAGGCTGGAGCTGTGCCGTGACGACAGGGCGAAGCGGACCACCATCTCTAGGTTGCAGCTGTGTTGGAACGGCACAGTTCGGGGTTCGCCATTGCGATGTATGGGTTCGTGTTGCTTTTTATTCCTCCACGCTGGAGAGAAACAATATAGGTGATTTGATGAGGCTGTGGTGGTGTGAACTGATGTGGCAGAGTGGTGAGGAAGAGAGATGATTTGAGGTTGGGAAAAGAGTGGTGATGGGGCTTGCAGGCGTGTGTCGCGCTTGCCTGCATTGGACCCCTGCGTCCTACTTGCTCCAAACCAACAACGTCAACACTGCACGAACACCGCCAGCTCCGGTTTGTTGAAAGGATCAAATTCTTCTACATGGAAGCATGGCTGACCATGACATCGAAACACCTGATCAGAAGAACGGAACAGTCTCGATTGGATTGGGCAGACGTTTGTGTGATGCGCTCCTTCACATGGTCAATTACAAGAGGCAAGGGCTCCAAATGTAGGGGAAAAAGCAGGGTATAGGGCAGAATTCGAAGTGACTGGTTGACTTCCAGATATTTGTTGGTGGATGATCCATAGGGCTGGGCGTAGAGTCAGAGGACGCTTGTAGCTGATCTACGATGCACCATGAGTGGGAGGGTATCATAACTACAGTTCATTTTAGACCCTAGCGTTTCAGAGAATCGATGATTGTAGTACTGCAGAAAGATTGAATTGGAAGTGCGATGTCCTTGGAAGACCCAATCTTCAAATGAGTGATATAACAGTACCGAACAGTTCAAAACACCTCCAAGCGAATAACAAAAGGTCATCATACAGATATTGCAAACACCCTCCCATACATCAGACAGAACGACAAGAAAGAAAAATAGACAGCCCAACAGTGAGTGAAAGATGGGAACACCTCTTGCACCGCGAATTGAAACCCAAGAACCTCCGGTGGACAAGTAACCTCCCGCTTGGGCGCCGAAAAACAAAGGGACTCTCGAAAGGGTCAACGGTAGCCATTCACCTCGGTTTGTCAGCGCAAGTTCACAAGATGGTCTGACAGAACTTACTGTGCACCACGAACAGGCTTTTCCTCTTGTGTACATTTTGATATGTTCGCCCTGGCGGGGATGTCCTTCAACTAAATTGAAGTTGGGACAGTACCACATTTGGATTCCTCCATTGCCGATGGCACTGGGACCAGTGCTGGTGTTGTTGGATTGGGTGTTCTGAGTGGATGAAGACATTGTCGGAGTTGAAATGGATTTGAAGATACTTTGAACCAGGAGAGAGTGCTGAAAAGAGATTTCGAAGTAGGGATGAGACTGAGACTGAGAGTTGTATGAGTGCGTTTGGTGAATTCCGAATTAGAGAACAGTGAGATACAAGCAGGACTTTATACCCAGGAAAGAATGGCTGTCTACACCGTCTGGAGAACTCACCACGCCTCAGTACGGCAACATTAGACAAGTAGGCCATAACCGAAGACAAGCATCAACGCCAGTCTGTATCCACAATCTCTTACTTGGGAAGCTGGAGGTCAATTTGGTTTGCGGCGTAGTGAACACTGCCATCTCCTGAAGAACCCTACGTTGGGAGAACCCACATGAGATGTGGCACTCGTGATTTAGTGTCTTTATGAGATATGTGCCGCAACCCACCAAAAAAATTCAATTCCTTGTCTGAGAGATAATGACGGGTTAGAATCCGAAGGCAACGCCCGCGAACAATGATGGACGAAGAACGAAAACGGATAACAATCATGCTCAAGATAACGATGTTTATGAGATGATATGCGGCAAACAAGGATGGAAATAGTCAGAGGACTTGAGATCATACAGTATTGTAGAATACGACGAAGAATGCAATTCGGTAGAGGGTATTAAGCCCACGAACCAAATGGGGAGCTTCTACACTATGACGTTGAAGATCATGGCCATCCAGCATTGAAAGTACTGATGCGTCTTGCAGCTGTGCCGATGGGGCATTCGAACATGCCGTGACTGTTGGATGCTGCTTGGGACCTCATCTTTCCAATTAGGTATCAACAAGCGGAGTTGCCGGTATCGTGAATCGTTCATGCGGCGTCTACCACTTCGCTTTCGCGTTTATACATCATGATAAGCGAAAGTCGAGCACCCGGACCCTATCAGGATGGTAGGTGGGCATCTTTAAAGAAACATGACGGAAGAGCAAACAGTCATGAAATGAAACCAACAAAGTGAACTGGAATACGGCGGTGAGTGGTCGGAATTGAGAAGAACCGAAGACAACGAGTCGATAATTTGACGTGGCAAAGAAAACACTACGGAGTAACGGAAAAAGAGCGGAAGACATCCGAAGCTGAACTGCGCCGTTTGATGAGGCATCAACGCCGCAAATGATTTGAAGACAGACACCAAGGCGCTGTTCGAGGTCGAGTTTGACTCTGGAGCGGCGGTAGATTTAGCGGGCGCTTATATAACCTGCCAAGCCTTTACATTTTCTCAGGCAGTAACAACTCGACCCACCACATGACCCTATTTGCATTTATGGAGCCCTTACGGATTGTCGATGCCTCTCGCTATCTCGAGAGTTAGTGTGGTGCTTACTGGAGGAGGCTGTCACGTGGTTCTGGTCTGTCTTTCGGTAGACTTCGTTAATAAGCAAACGAGGTCTTGAGAACTCAAACAGAAACATAGAATAACCCTATGGGAGAGGCCGCAGAAACAAAAGATATCCTCTTGTTGGGAGGTGCACCACAGTTGAAAAGTTGTTCGCGGACCACAGAAGACGCGAACGTCGAGAACGCTGCGAATCCGTGATGTGCCGGTCTCTCAGCCTGACCGTATTGCCCTGATCCACTAGTTATAAGCTCATTTTTAGGCTTCGGTGCTGGCCCCGTGTACAGTATAGTGACTGTGGGGAACGTTGCTAAACTAAATCTCCAAATTAAACGTTAGGCTTTGCGCATTCGCGTTCGGTTGAACTCAGGGAAGAAATGGGCGCGCGCTTGTTTTGATACTGTGAAACACTTGCACGAGTCTAAATGGCGATCTATACAACCAGCAATTTCGGCCAATCATCCAAACTTCAAACTCTGAAGAGTTGCATCTCGCATATGCTGGATGTCGAAATAGAGTTTGCACGGTGTGGTCGTTCGCACTGACCTGAACCCTTAAGAAGTCGCGAGACGACGACCCCATCTTACATTACGTAAATATCCTGGGGAAGCGTCTGTAGGATGACTTCGGCAATGCTTGTCCTAGCTAGCTGCTTGAATTCATTCAACATTGAAGCCCAAGGGCGTGTGGAGGTGTGGATATAGCAGGGTAAATTCAAGCACGGTTGCGGGCTGACAGGAAATGGACTTTCTTCTAGATAGTGAAAGTTGTCGGAACCGAATACAAGAACTCGGTCAATGTTCGGGACCCTGGGTTCCTTCAGGATGCGGTTGAATGCTATTGATCGGAAGATGACGGAGCGAAGAAGTCGAACAAGATGCTGCAGGGCTCTAGCTTGTGAGAGTTTGTGCCTGTGAAAGGGACGTGTGTCGAAGGAATCCTACAATTGCATCGCCATCTACTAGTATTTTGAAAAAGAATTTCGGAGCGGACACCGATAAGCACTTTTCATTGGTGGAAATGCAATAGCAAGGAATGTGCCTATTTCTCAATGTAAATAAAATAGCCTCTGATCCGCACTCCTGGAAGATGTTCGCTACCCCGCAGAAGCTGAACTCTGGGAAAAGAGCTAGGAGGTGGTGACATCTGGAAATGCTGATCAGGAACCAGGCACCGAGGCGAGGTGTTGGGGGAGAGAAATGAAACTTTGGAGCACAAGAGAGGGGAAAGACAGAAAAGGCGACAGGTTGAAATATCCTGTTTCCGCGTCTGCCCTCCGCTCACGTGCACGGTCCCGGTGAATGGTTCCTCGGTCCCTGGATGCAGTGCGATTGGAGAGAAAGACGACAGGATGACGGCGAATGAGGTGCGCAACGTGGCTTGCGGCGACGAAGACAGTAGTGCATCCTGGGCGATGGCGACCGACCTGTATGGAGATGCGCCATGAACTCATCGAATCAGCTGGGCGCCGAAACACCTGAGAGGGGACTACACCGATGCAAAAGGCGGTCAGGTACTGGCTGCGCCGTCCGTCGTGATCATTTTCCAAGACCCAGTCGGAGGTGGCAGAGCATGAAATATCGCCCGTATCGAAAGTTAGAAGGGATGGAGTGATGAACCAAGGAGAGCCTTCTCTCCACTACGGTCGATGATAGAGAAGACGATAGACAGTTGTGAGATGCAGTTCGTGGGGGTTTTTGTTGAAGAGGATGTCATATCTTACGTTCATCGTTATCAAGTCCTACAGAACCCGACAGAGCGGAACGGGACCCAAGACGAGGTGCGGAGCAAGAAACAGACAGCAGGAACAGAGGCCGAACCTGTGAGCGGGCATGTCTCCTAAACCATGCACGCCTGCCGCTGCGAAAGGCGTGACAGACTGAGACGGTGAGGTCGGTGGTTGACGTTGAACTTTTGATGAAGTTTGATTCTGATGGTTGACAACTTTGAGCGACATGCGGCACATTCCATCTGCCGAGACCCCTCCCTCATCGCTTTCGCCATCATCCAACCCTCTTAACTTTACGGCCCATCACGATTCACCACCCTTCTGCGCACGTCACCGGCGCTGTACGCCTCGTGAGGCTTGGACCATCCGACCAACAGCAGACATCAGACGCAGCAGCGTCTCAAAGTCGCAAATTGCCAGGGCTCCCGGGGGAGAGTCGATCTCATGTGTTTTGCGCTTTTCTCTCTCGTGTTCCATTCCAACCTCTCATCATTCACTCTCATTGTTGACTGCACTGTGCTGCCCCAGGATGCTGGCTCGCGCCGCCTGGATGACGGGATGCGCGACGAAGCGAGCTTACTGGGGGTGGTTGAAGTACTGCCATCTCTTGCGTGGAGTGGAGCTTACTTGGCAAGATGAAGGCGCGTTCGTACTCGGGGTGGCTGGGGATTGGCTGCCAGCAAAAATGCTTCACTCGTACAGACAAGACGGGCGAAGCATACACTAGAAGCAGTGCTGTTTCCATACAGCATTCGCTGCAGCCTCCCACGGCCCAGCTTCGTCAATGGCGTTTGCTTGACTGTATGGTTTTGAGGTGCGGGTTGTCTCGGTCGGCTCCGTGTGGAAGAAGAGGGGCAACGATTCGGGTGAATGCTCATTTGGTTTCGGCGGCAGCAAAGAGAGCCGCTGGCCACACTCGCCGGAAGCATCATCAGCACCACCAGCACCACCAGCACCACCAGCACCCATTATTCCACGCTGCTCCTCCATGAGAGGGGCGAGGGTGTTGAGGTTACTTTCCACTGCACGTTCACTGGCCCTCGCCGTTGTGTGCTCCGGAGTTAGCGGCGGATCCTCGCGCTCTGTCCAGCGGTAATTGGTGACCGAGGCGTGTGGCGTGCAGCGCGCAGTTCTGCATCCAACAGTTTGCAGGGACGAGGAAGGCTCAAGGTTAGGGTTGCTGAGCAGTGAAGCCGATGTAACCCTCAGGGCTCTACCTCTCTCTTGCACCTGTTGCTGGGTGCTGCTGGGTGCTGCCAGGTGCTGCTGGGTGCTGCCAGGTGCTGCTGGGTGCTGCTGGATGCTGCTGGTCTCTGCCCTGGTTCTCTCCCTTCTCACGCCTCCCGCCCTGGCCTGCTGCCCTTCCATTCGCCCCGCTGCGTGTGGGGTGCGTTGTCCCTGCTCTCAAAGACCTTTCCCCCCCCC